>PVHT020000885.1:1557451-1613081 GCA_004024745.2 Catagonus wagneri | reverse complement strand
TCTCAGTCCTGTAGCTGAGTCTCTGTGATGCAGTTACTTTCCAGTCTGTGGGGCTTCCCACCCGGGAGGTATGGGGTTGCTTCTATCGCGTAATCGCCCCTCCTACCTCTTGATGTGGTCTCCGCTGTGTCTTCTGGAGCAGAGTATCTTTTTTGGAAGTTTACAGTCCATTTGGTTGAAGGTTGCTCGGCATTTGGCTCTATTTTTGCTGTTATTTGGGAGAGAAGTTGAGCTCCAGTCCTTCTATTCCGCCATCTTAATCCAGTCTCTGAGGGTAGTGAATTTTGGAGCTAAGATTTGACAAACCATTTATAACTTGGCAGCACGATTTTCTGTAGGTGGCAGGGGGTTGTTCTTGCTCACTGACTTGGAAGGTCTCTGTTTTGACTTTTCAAGGTAGAAGATTCTTAAATAATCCCAAACGGCTTTAATAAATTGATAGAGATCTTTTCCTGCTCTGGCCTCTGGGATGAGGTGCCAATCAGGGAGTTAAAGCAACATTTCTTATCTCACAGTTCCTATTTCAGAAATCAGTCATGATGTAGCTGGATTCTCCCACTCATGGTCTCTGACAAGGCTACAATCAAGGGGTTAGCTAAGTTGACAGTTATCTCAAGTTTTAGACAGTATAGCATATGCTTCCAAGCCCACTAGTGCATCTTGGTGGGTTTTATTTTCTTGTGGCAGTTGTACGGAAAGTTCCTCAATCAGCGAGCCTCCTAGGGGGCAGCTCCCAGTATGGCAGCCAGATGCATCAAAATGGCAAGACAGCAACCTAGAGGGCCACTAGGATGCTGTAGCCTTTAGGGCCTAATCTTGAAAATCACGTCCTACTATTTTTGTGATATTCCATTTGTAAGATTCGAGTCCCTAGATCCAACCCACACATAAAAGGAGGAAGTTACACAAAAGCACGGATACCAGGAGGCAGGGGTGATTGCCATCTTTGAAGGCGGTTTACCACATTCAGTTGTATTTAGGATTGAAAAAATGGTAGCCAAAAGTCTAATATAAAATATAAATCATTCTTTACAACAGTTAATGAACTCAATCCCTCATCTTTCCGTTGAGATGAAGTACGTGCTCAATGTTGAGCACTGCTATTGTAGTGGATGCCCAAATCACCTCTCTCTGGCCATATTGAGGACTAAGTCCTCGTTCCTTCAGCTGTTGGGACTTTTGGTTAGTGACACTTCTCTACCACGTCCCTCTTGGAAACTGACTTCAGTCAGTTGAAAACAGCAGTAAAAAGTCACTCCCCTTCCTGGGGATAACATCTTCATCTAGTGAAGAATCAGTGCTCAATTTTAAAGACCTGGCGCCCTTGCCATGGTGTGGTGTTGGACAGCTCTGAAGGCCCATCTCAGCTGCAGGGCTGCTTTCAGATTCATCTGAAGTCTTTGTTGTGTCTTAAAAGCTATCCAACTCCTCTCTTTACTCAGTCTAGTTTATTTCAGAGCCTTATAAGTGGTGATCCCTTGAGCACTCCTCAAAATAAACCCAGGGAACTTCCTCTTGCCACAGATGCAGCCAAGAAAAAAAAAAAAATCTGTGACTCACAGTGTACCTAGGAAACTCAGCCTGTAAGAGCTATACTTTTAACTTTTTCTGTGTAAGGGGAAAGTAGCTAACATGGAAATACTAAAATGTTTACATAGAATATGTAGATATTTTATTTATTTACAGACCTCTTCGAAAGGATGTTGAAATGTATTGTAAGAATCTAAAGCCAAGATTCAGAAATTTGCACTGTAGCCTTCTGCAGAATTTAAGTAGAGTTTAATATCATGTCCTTGATATTCACCAATGATTGTATAACACACAGCCAGTTTTATTTGCTGTAAAAGCTATTATTCTAGTTCTAGTTCATTATATTCTTCTGTTATTTGTAAAACTTAAGTCACACAACCTTCACCCAGTGTTAGAGGTGAACAAATATTATTTCCTCTTATGTTCTGATTTGTTTCAGCAGATTTTTATTTTTCTGTGGGAAATCACTGGAAAAAAACAAAAAGAATACACAAAACATCAAAACCCTTAGTATTAAATATGGAGATTCTTTGGAAGTAGTGTTAAGATTATCACATTGCGTATCAACCACAATAATCCTTAAAATATCATTACAGTATATTTTAACTTTTTTTTTTTTTTTGTCTTTTGTTCTTTTGGAGCTGCACCCATGGCATGTGAAGGTTGCCAGGCTAGGGGTCTAATCGGAGCTGTAGCTGCCAGCCTATGCCAGAGCCACAGCAACACCAGGTAAGAGCTGCGTCTGCAACCTATCACAGCTCATGGCAACGCCGGATCCTCAACCCACTGAGCAAGACCAGGGATTGAACCCACAACCTCATGGTTCCCAGTCAAATTCCTTTCCGCTGCACCATGATGGGAACTCCTAACTTCCCTACTTTTTAAAGATGGAATTAGCACCAATCTTTATAGTGCCATGTGGCATTTAAGACGTTAAGAGATGGAAGAGAGTCTAGAAAGTGTCCTCAGGCACAACTGAAATAAAATGCAGAAGAATTGTATTTAAAATAAGAGAACTCATAGGGTTTACAGTGTAATTATGATTTTATACTTGACTTCTGATACCTTCCTCACTCTTTGGCTACTTTCCTCTGATCTCTGAGGAGCAAAGCGGACTTCTGAAGTTTGCATTTTCCAGTCTCCTGTGTCAACTGACCTGCAGAGAGAGATTGGAGGAGGCTAAGAAGAGGGACATGGTGCATCTTCCCCTCTTTATCTGCATTGGGTAGTGTCTTCAGCAGCAGTTGCTTCTCTGTGGCTTGTGCTTTCATCTGCCTTTTCTGCAGGTTGAGCTCCAGCAGCCCAGCTAGCCTCCTGCGTCCTGCCCGCCTAGCAGGGGAAGCTCCTCTGCTGCTGTTAATCTTTGGTTTGCTCCATCATCTCCTTTGGTTTTTCAGATCTTTTTTATTTCCTTGGCAGTAAAGGCTCACTTTATTTCCATCTGATTTAAATGCATGTAATGGTTTATAGTTCTATTTGAATAGCCACAACTCCCTGAAGTGCACTCTTATTCATAACCAGGATTCTCAAATATAAATGTCCTGAATACCACTAAGAAAAAAAAAAATCAGTGATCAGAATAACCTAATGTGATGTTATTATCCACATTTCTATAGAAAAAAGGGGATATCAGCAAGAATAAGTAATTAGCTTGTGATTACATATCTAATGCATAGCTTATATGAAGAATATGGACTGGATTCGAATCGTAACTCTACCTTTTATTAGCCAGGCAAACAACTTAACCAACTTGTGTTCCATTTTCTCATATATAGGATATGGCTGTTAGTCATATCTACCTCAAGAAGTATCCTGAAGGTTAAATAAATGAGTAAATGTTAAAGTTGTTAGGACCGTTACTGGTACATGTACATACTCAATAAAAAACTAGCTATTATTATTAGTTATTATTGAAAACCCAAAACAAGTTATGACCCCAATGTGTGAGTTTTAGAAAGAATTCATTTGAAAAGAAATATTTACAGGAGTATGGCATGACATCATGCTGAACAATAATTTCTATGTTGGTTAAAAATGTGGACTTTTACTACTGACTGTCAGAACAGTTCAGAAATGTAAGATTGATTTCTTTTGTGGAATAGGCAACTATTCTACAATGGCCTAAGGCTCCAAAAGATAGCAAACCATCATCCTGCAATTAAAATGGCCAGAGCTGACCTGTTCTTTACTAAACATTGATCTTTGGCTTCTTCTGAATGCACCAGTGAGTTCAAGGCCTGGATATGTATGACTCATGCTAGCTCTGTGCCATTCAGCTGTTTCATAGGAGAAAACTATTCTTCATTGCATTGAGCCTGACACTTGAGATTCTTTTTTGTAATTTGAAAATTGACAGTTCTGAGTATATTTAAATGGAAAATGCTACCATTTGTAACCATCATCCCGCTGATAGAGATAATGTTTTCACCATTGAAGTAACTACACGAAACATTGTGGCCTGAAAATACCATGGACATATATTAATATTTTATGTATAATGTTGTTAGCACCGAATGTTTTGCACTCAGCAATTTATACTTGATAACATTCTCAATAGTTTAAAAATTTTATGGATAAGTTAAATTGTGCTATTTGCAGTCATATGAAGAATAATACAAGCCAATGCAAATATTTTATACAAGAATTTTCTACTAATTGCCATCACAGTTGTGTATTTGATAATTTTTGAGGCATGACTGTATCTCCAAACAATGCAAAAGCAAATAGGGGTGAAAAAATTAATCCGAGTAACTGGACAGATAATTGTACTAAATATTTTAGTTTTTTATTTAACTCATATTCATTATACATTTTTACCATCTGCAGAGTAACTTTATTTCTTTCCACTAAAATTTCTCCCAATTTTTCCCATTCTATGATAATAACTTTTATATGACCACAAAAGCTAGCCTATGGCAATATTAGTTATTTTAACTACTGAATAAATATTTAGGAGATTTTGAAATTAATTTTCTACTTGGGTGCCATGTTACTTTTGGGTATTAATTTTAAATTTGTGAGTATATGTATATTTTTCATTCTAGTGCTTTATTTCCTTAGCTGAATTTTGACATAAAAATAAATGAGTATGTTATTTTTCTTCTGTTACTTTTTCAGATGACCTAAAACTACACTAAAAATACGTGGACCACAATTATTGCCCCTTATATTTGCTTTTTTTTTAGGCTGTTGTGGTAGAACTGTTTACTAATGTCATTTTAATACGTGAAGTTTCTTTATTAGTGGTAGTATCTTATAAAAATGTTTACTATCTGGTCTTTATGATCCGAATACCCAAAGGAATATCCAACTTCACTATCAATTTTGAATTACGCATAAGTTTTAAAGTTAGTGTCTTTGAAAGAAAGTATAATGCATATCTAGCCTTCACATAATCCAGGCTTTTAAACTAAATGCATAAACAAACATGATTTTTTTAATAATGATTTTTATTTTTTTCCATTATATCTGGTTTACAGTGTTCTGTCAATATTCTACTGTACTGCAAAGTGACCCAGTCACACATACAGATATATATTGCTTTTTCTGACATTGTCATGCTCCATCATAAGTGACTATACACAGTTCTCAGTGCTATACAGCAGGATCTCATTGATTATCCATTCCAAAGCCAATAGTTTACATTAGTTAACCCCAAATTCCCAGTCCATCCCACTTCCCCCCCCCGCCTCGGCAACCATACGCCTGTTCTCCACATCCATGATTTTCTTTTCTGTGGAAATGTTCATTTGTGCTGTGTATTAGATTCCAGATACGTGATATCATATGGTATTTGATTTTCTCTTTCTGACTTCCTTCACTCAGTATGAGAGTCTCTAGTTCCATCCATATTGCTGCAAATGGCATTATTTTGTTCTTTTTATGGCTGAGTGGTTTTCCATTGTGTATATATACCACATCTTCTTAATCCATTCATCTGTCACTGGACATTTAGCTTGTTTCAATGTCTTGGCTGTTGTGAATAGTGCTGCCATGAACATGTGGGTGCGTGTGTCTTTTTCAAGGAAAGTTTTTTTCTGGGTATATACCCAAGAGTGGGATTGCTGGGTCATATGGTAGTTCTATATATAGTTTTCTAAGATACCTCCATGCTGTTTTTCATAGTGGTTGTACCAATTTATATTCGCACCAGCAGTGCAAAAGGGTTCCCTTTTCTCCCACCCTCTCCAGCATTTGTTATTTGTTGACTTATTAATGATGGCCATTCTGACTGGTGTGATGTGGTACCTCATAATAGTTTTGACTTGCATTTCTCTAATAAGCAGTGATGATGAGCATTTTTCATGTGCTTGTTGGCCATCTGTATATCTTCTTTGGAGAAGTGTCTATTCAGGTCTTTTGCCCATTTTTCCACTGGTTTATTGGCTTTTTTGCTGTTGAGTTGTACAAGTTGTTTGTATATTTTAGAGATTAAGCCTTTGTCAGTTGCATCATTTGAAACTATTTTCTCCCATTCTGTAAGTTGTCTTTTTGTGTTTTTTTATGGTTTCTTTTTCTGTTCAAAAGCTTGTCAGTTTGATTAGGTCCCGTTGGTTTATTTTGCTTTTATTTCTGTTGCCTTGGGAGACTGACCTGAGAAAACATTTGTAAGGTTGGTATCAAAGAATGTTTTGCCTATGTTCTCTTCTAGGAGTTTCATGGTGTCTTTTGTTACATATAAGTATTTAAGCCATTTTGAGTTTATTTTTGTGCATGGTGTGAGGGTGTGTTCCAGTTTCATTGATTTACATGTCGCTGTCCAGTTTTCCTAACACGACTTACTGAAAAGGCTGTCTTTTTCCCATTTTATGTTCTAGACTTCTTTGTTGAGGATTAACTTACTGCAGGTGTCTGGGTTTATTTCTGGGTTCTCTATTCTGTTCCATTGGTCTGTATGTTTGTTTTGGTACCAGTACCACAATGTCTTGATTACTGTGGCTTTGTAATACTGACTAAAATCTGGGAGAGTTATGCCTTCTGCTTGATTTTTGTTCCTCCGGATTGCTTTGGCAATTCTGGTTTTTTTGTGATTCCATATAAGTTTTTGGATTGTTTGTTTTAGTTCTGTGAAAATGTCATGGGTAATTTAATAGGTATTGCATTGAATCTGTAGATTGCTTTGGGCAATATGGCCATTTTTACAATATTAATTTTTCCAACCCAGGAGCATGAAATATCTTTCCATTTCTTTGCATCGTCTTTAATTTCCTCAATTTATGTTTTGTAGTTCTCAGCATATAAGTCTTTCACCTCCTTGGTCAGATTTATTCCGAGGTATTTTATTTTTTTGGGGGTGCAATTTTAAAAGGTATTTTCATATTCCTTTTCTAATATTTCATTGTTAGTATACAGAAATGCAACTGATTTCTCAATGTTAATCTTATATCCTGCTACTTTTTTTGAATTTGTTGATTGGTTCGAGTAGTTTTTGTGTTGATAAACAAGATTTATAGTGGAGTAGAACGATATAAGCTAAGTTTACATGAAGCATTTCTAAGAATGAAATTTATGAGCATGGGGAAGGAAGGACAAAATATTTTAAAAAATATAATTTCATTCAAAATTTGAAATTTAGAAGGAATAACTACTCTTCAGTAATTTAAAATAAAACATAAATATCTTGTGCAAATTTTATATTTAGCACATATATCAGTTAGTGCAATTAATGTCAGATTAACTGAAATAAGTGTGACATGGTGACAAACCTAAAAATATAATGTTAGATAAAACAACAGGTATTCCCTTATTCCTCTTCTTATATTAATCATTCCATTCGAAGAGGTCACCCATCAATGCTAACATCAATTTCAAACTGAAAGAAACTTCAATTGAGTCTAACATCTTTATCGGACAAGTGGGGAAATAAACTGAAGTCAAGAGCGACCAAATGGCTTTCCCTAAAACATTTGATATATAGATCAAAACTCTGCTTTTTGTGAACTGAATATAGGCCAGCACAGCAATGGAATTACCTATCATATAGTAAACTAATTATTATAATTACATGCAGTTCATCAAAGCTTCTGGCATGGATTTTTAGATCTAGGTAGACATGGGTTCACTTTCAGGCTCTGCCCATTAAGATATTAGATCTTGGTCAAGAGCCTTAAATTCCTGTTAATTCACATACTAAATACATAATCTATCTATAATGAGAATCACTAGATATTTGAGAATTAGAGCTTATTTAGTGAAGTGCTGGCAGTGTCTGGTTATAGTATTGGCTAAATAATTGTTAACCTGGGAAAGAATACTATTTGAAGTAAGGATAGAGTAGATTTAAGATGTAGAAGTTAGTTGCTTTATTTTATATTTCCCTATATTTCCTGGATTATCCTAATTGTATATTGTATTGACATTACCTTATACATCTACCTCAGCAGTGTTGACATGTACATATCTAGTCCTTCACGAGTTTTGGTGGCCCCTCATTGTTGTGTCTTTATTTTACCATTATTCATAAAAACATGTGGGGTGTATGCATGATGTGGAACTATGTGTATTCTGGGCTAAAAATAACTTGTTAATAGCTGCTAAGACCCATACTAATTTCTGACCATTCCCACGGTAGGAACCACATACTCTACAATGAGACCAAAACTTTTGGTTTTAATAATGATTAATACTATATATTATTAATAAGAGTAATAACTACTGAATGTGAAGATATACACTTGGAAGCTAATTCATGTCCTGGTGTTCTATATAAATTTGATTTTATTAGTTCTGAGATTAAGATATAGGAAAAGATGCCCCAAGGGAAATATGAGAATACTCACAGCCTGACAGCTTTCTTGCTGGGCTTGTTTCTGGCTCAAAAAGACCTAGTCAAGAGCTCATCAAGTAGAATTCACAGTGGTAGCTCAGATATTCAATGATGTATATTATATGTACCATAGATATGTATAACATGTTATAGAACATTGCCCTTTCAATTGTAATTTGTAGAACAACACTGCTCCATAACTTGTGATCTACTGCCACTGTGAAGACATGATAAAGGTAATATAGCTTTTTCTCAGTCCTTTGTAACTTATGTCTTGAGGTCTAGTGGCTGCCAAGTGGATATTCTCAAGGGCTGTGGCAGCAGCTGCTGGCTTTGCAGTGGTCTATACAATGGCAGCAGTCCAAGGAGATCACACACAATTTCAGCAAACACCCTCTAATAATAATAACAATAATTGTTAATGTTTGTTAAATTATTGTGAGTTAAGGACTGTGATAAACTGTAAAGATGATCTTATATAACCTCAATGAAAATATGCAAAATAGGTCATGTTATTATATTGCCACTTACATAAAAGTAAAAGATCCCATTATTAACTTGACAAAAAGTCAATATATAGAAAGGGCAAAAACAGGATTAGGTATATTTATTAACAAATCCCAAGATCTTGATCACTACCCTGTACTGCCTTCAGCCCAGCCTGTGTTAACAAGTTTTTTTTTTTTTTTTTCATTTTAATGAGTATTTGTCTAAGGGGATAGAAACATGATACCATGTCTATGTTGGTATTCAGTCTAAGATGTTCCTGATGAAATAGATTCCTGTCTGTTCTGAAGCCTAGTTTCTGAAAAGTTCAATTATTTAGATTACAATAGGAAATATTTATTAAGTTATGTGCTGGAAACATCTGTCCAAAAGCATTTGCAGGCTTGGAAAAGTGTTTTAAATTTTCTAAGATTTTTCGGATACGATGGAATATAATTTTTAAGCAAAGACAGCACTATAATTTTCTTCATGTGTATCAACTAAAGGCATAATAGATAGAATAGAAATCAAAGAACATCAGAGTATAAAGCTAGTGGCAAGCAAAAATTCAGCTCCAGTAAATGAATGGCTGATCCATCATTTCCTTTCTTTGAAGTTTTGACCTGAAAGAATAACAACAAAAAGAGACTGAGGAAGAAAATAAAACTTGGTTACACGGACTAAAAAACTAAATATAAGTTAGGTACTTTACTCTTTCTTTAAACACCCCAGTGCCCCAAGGAAGTTAACTTCAAGATGGAAGACTTCTATATTTTTAAATGAGAATAAAGGGAAATTCGGTTTTTAAAATAGGCCAGTATTAAAGAACAATCGTTAGATTTACTCAGGGCACTTATTTGATCAGAGGCTGTGATTATTAATGTCCTCCAAGGAAAACTCATTTGAATTTTCCTTCAGAAATAGAGGGAGATGTCTGGAATTGTTTAGAAGCTATTTCTTTAAAAATGGTGGGTCTATCTTGGCTGTTTGAAGAATGTTAATCACACTCATTTTGTGAAATTTACTAACATGATTGGTTGTAAATAGAATTCAGTTTACTGAATTATGTGAACACTTTACTTTATAAACCTCTGGGGCTTTAACAAAAAAGCAAAAGAAAGTTATTTGTAGATATTTAATTTATTTATCAAATATGTACTGAGCTGTATTATTGACAGTATGAGGATGGCTTAAAAGAGAGAGTAACCCCCAACAACAGTTCAATATTTGCAAATCAGTCAGTGTGATACACCACATCAACAAAAGAAAAGATAAAAACCTTATGACCATCTCAGTAGATGCAGAAAAAGTATATCCATTCATGATAAAAACTCTTATGAAATTAGGTATAGAGGGAACATATCTCAGTATAATAAAAGCTATTTATGACAGACTCACAACAAACGTAATAGTTAATGGTGAAAAGTTTAAATCCCTTCCACTAAAATTGGGATTCCAACTCTCACTACTTTTATTCAGCATAGTGTTAGAAATCCTAGCCACAGCAATGAGACAAGAAAAAGAAGTAAAAGTTATCCAAATTGGAAGGGAAGAGCTGAAAAATGTCATTAGCAGGTGCTGTGATACTATATATAGCATAAGTATAGTATAAAAATGTCATAAGCAGGTGACGTGATACTATGTATAGAAAAACCTAAAGATGCAACACAAAAATTGCTTGAACTGATAAGTTAATTCTGTGTGGTTTCAGGATACAAGATTAACATAGAGAAATTGGTTATATTCTTTATACCAGCAGTGAAACATTAGAAAGAGAATATAAAAAACAATTCCTTTAAAAACTGCATTAAAAAAAAGAAAAAAAAACTTAGGTATAAACCTGACCAAGGAGGTGAAATACTTATACACTAAAAACTATAAAACATTTATAAAGGAAATCTAATCACAGATGATTCAAGGAAATATAAAGATACCCCAGGCTCTTGGATTGGAAAAATGAATATTTTTTAAATCGCTGTACTATCCAAAGCAATTTGTAGAATTAATACAGTCCCCATCAAATTACCCATGACATTTTTTACAGAACTAGAACAAGTAATCCTCATATTTATAATGGAACCTTAAAAGACCCAGAATTGCCACAGCAATCCTGAGGAAAAAGAACAAAATGGGAGACATAATAACCCTCTCAGACCTCAGACAATACTACAGAGCTACAGTAATCCAAACAGTATGTTATTGGGACAAAAAACAGACATGTGGATCATTTGAACACCATAGAGAGCCCAGAAATAAACTCACACAGCTCCAGTAAATTAATTTTGACAAAGAAGATAAGAATATACATTGGGGAAAAGATAGTCTTTTCAGCAAGTGGTGTTGGTAAAGTTGGACAGACACATATAAATCAATGAAGTTCTAACACACCCTCATCTCATACACAAAAATAAACTAAAAATGACTTAACAGCTTAAATATAAGTCATGATTCCATAAAACTCCTAAAAGGGGACATTGGTAAACCATTCTTGACATAAATTGTACCAGTGTTTTCTTAGGTCAACCTCCCAAGGCAATAGAAATAAACACAAAATAAACAAATGGTACTTAATCAAACTTATAAAGTTTTGTACAGCAAAGGAAACCATAAATGAAAAGACAATCTGTGGGCTGGAGGAAAATATTTGCAAATGATGCAACTGACCAGTGCTTAAATTCCAAAGTATGGAAACAGCTGATACAACTCAATAACAACAAAAAACAGTCCAGTAAAAAATTGACACGTAACCTAAATAGTTATTTCTCCCAGAAAGACGCATATATGGCCAATAGGCACATGAAAAGATTGCTCATGATCACTAATTACTAGATGCAAATGAAAAGTACAGTGGGATATCACCTCATACCAGTCAGAATGGCCATCATTAAAAACTCTACAAGTAAATGCTGGAGAGGGTGTGGAGAAAAGGGAACTCTACTACACTGTTGGTGGGAATGTAAATTAGTGCAGCCGCTATAGAAAACAGTATGGGGTTTCTCAAAAAACTAAAAATGGGAGATGGTGTTGTGGTGCAGTGGAAACAAATCTGACTAGGAACCATGAGGTTGTGGGTTCAATCCGTGGCCTCACTTAGTGTCTTAAGGATCCAGTGTTGCCATGAGCTGTGGTGTGGTTTGCAGATGCGGCTTTGATCCTGTGTTGTTGTGGCTGTGGCATTGGCCATCAGATTAGCCTGGGAGCCTCCATATGCTGCAAGTGCGGCCCTAAAAAGAAAAAACAAAAAAACATGGAGTTGCTGTATAATCCAGCAATCCCATTCCTGGGCATATATCCAGAAAAAATTTGAAATGAAAAGAAAAGGAGTGACCCCAATGTTTTGAAAATCAGTTGTAGTTTTTCAGAAATATGAAAGTGCATCAGAATTCTGGGCAAAGGAAAGAACAGGCAAAAAGGTAGAGAAATAATGAAGTGTCCAACCAGTATGTAAAGTTTTTTAATCACCTACAGTATAATCATTTGAAATGTTTATTAAAAATGAGGTTACTATGTCTTGGCCCTTGCCAAGTTAGCCACATTCAGTGATAGCAGAAGGAAAGATTTGACATTTAATAGGCACATCTAAGTTGTTTCTGTAAAACAAAGATTTGAGAGTTTTTAGTATACAGGTAGAAATATTTGGACCCAGGCAATAGAATTTCACAATCTGTTTTATACTTACAGAGAATATGTTGATGACCTAGGAATAATGAGAGAGGTTTAAAAATGAAGGAAAGCAACTTGTAAAAGAGACTGGTCCTTACTCCCCTTTCCCTTTTTTGGTCTGCTTTAATCAAACTTTTATTCCTAAACTCTTGTCAGGGTTACCAAGAATCTTTCTCTTCCCAAATTGCTAATCTCAGCCTGCATCTCAGTAACATTTGAAAAAAGTGATCATCCACTGTAAAACATTGAATTTTCTTGTTTTCTAAGAAACCACTTAATATTTATTTTCATTTTGCTTCATAGACCTTTCTTTCAACTTACACTGTACTGAGTACTTGAGAACATTGTCTTTTTTCTTTCAGTAGTTACTCTTTGAAATAGTAGCTTTAAAGGATCCATATACTTAGACACTCACATATCTATTTCCAAACCCTCTCTTTTTCCACTCTTTTTCTTTTACCTTATATGTGAATGTTCATACTATTTACTTAAAATCTCTTCTTTGAAGTTGAGAGTGATTTTCAAATATTTGTGTTTAAAAGTCGATCTCCTTAGACTCAGACTTACTCCTTCTCTAGTCTTACTCCTTTTGGGTAATGGCACTCTCACTTCATCAAATATTTCCTAGTAATCATCCTTGTTTCTTTACCTACCTCCTTCCTATCCTCCTTTCCTTTCTTTCTTCCTTTATTATTTTTAATTTTTTTTCCTTTTTTAAACATTTTGTGACTGATCCATCCACAAGCCCACTGGAACTTTCCTTAAACTACATCCTAAATCTTACTTCTTCTCACCAGCTCCATGGCTACCAGTCTAGTTCAAGCTGCCAATATCACTTATTCCCTAGAAAATAGCAATCGACTCCTACCTGATCTCCCTGCGTATATTCCTGCCCTATACGGTAAATTTTTCAAAGTGATCTTGACTGACCTTTACGAACATAAAAATGCCACTATTCTGCACAGAATCCTTCAATGGCTATCTTATTTAAAATAAAACCTAAAGACCTTACCAAGACCTTTTTTAGAAGATAGGGTCTTCTATTTCACTTGGCACTATCTTCTATATTTATACATTATTTCTACTGCTTCAGTGGCTTTCCTACTGCTTTATTTCTACTTGCCGTTTAACACCAAGTTTGTTTTTCTTGAGAGATGGGCATTTATGAATCCCTCTAGTTGAAATACTCTTTTCCCAGATATCAGCATGTCTTTCTTCTTTATTTTATTCTGGTATCTGTTCATATATAACTTCCTTTGAAGGTCCTTTCATGACTACTTACTTAAAACATTTCCCCCTCCTGTATGTTATTCTATACTCCCCATCACACTTTTATGCATAGTAGCATCACTATATAAATTGAATCCTATAGGTATTAGCTAGCTTGTTTGTTTATTGTCTCTCTTCCACATGGCAATGTAAATTCCTTAGAAATAAGTACTTTATCATCTTTATTTTATCCTCTGGGCTCAAAGAAAAAAAAAAGCCTAGTAATAGAAGGTAGACAAAGGATATTTGTTAAATGAGTGAATCTTTTATATGTAAAATGTTGAAGGCTTAACAATGGCATTATGCATGGTGGTAAGAAAAAAGGATGATTCTGTTTTGTGAAATTAAAAGTCTTTTTTTTTACTAATATGTCATATCATAGTGTAATAAATGACTAGAAAACATATGAAAGGTATTAACATTTCTGTTATTAAAATGACAATGCAAAGAATTAAATGGTTAATCTATTCAAGAGAATGGGATGTCATTAATAGATCCTGGTTGGAAGGGTTCTTGAAAGTGGAGATGCTGGAGTTCCTATCGTGGCTGAGCGGAAACAAATCTGACTAGGATCCATGAGGACGCAGGTTCAATCCCTCACCTTGCTCAGTGGGTTAAGGATCTGGTTTTGCTGTGAGCTGTGGTGTAAGTTGCAGACACAGCTTGGATCCCGTGTTGCTGCAGCTGTGGTGTAGGCCGGCAGCTACAGCTCTGATTGGACCCCTAGCCTGGGAAACTCTGTATGCTGCAGGTGCGGCCCTAAAAAGAAAGAAAGAAAGAAAGAGAAAGAGAAAAAAGGAAGGAAGGAAGGAAGTTGCTGTAGAGGAATAGGAGGTAAAAATGAGAAGAAAATAGGCAGAGAAGAGTTAAACATACACTCCAGGCACAGAGATTGACATAAAATACCATGACAATTTGGGAAAACTGCAAATAATTAATCAGAGTAATCCATGGGATTGGAGATTAGGGAATACTGGAAGATAAGAAATAAAAGTGGGAAATTATCACATCACAGGTATCTATAGCTTTGAAGACCATATCTAAATTATCTTAAATAAGGGATAGGAGGTATTGAAGAATTTTAAGCAGAGAGGGGAAACTGTAGTGGATGTTTGTTGTTTTTTGTCACTACATAAGTAAAAAGTTTTGGTAAGTCCCAAATAATATGGCAGGTTCTTACTGCAACAACCATGGTGACTGCAATGGGACAGATAGTACCTCTCATTGCTTCCTGGCAGCCAAGGCAAAAACATTTGGCTCAGCCAGTTGGATGCTTTAATTAGGAATTTTGATGCCTGAGGAATAAATATTATTCACAGTGGTCTTTGAAGAATTCAGAATTCAGGACTATGGTGGCTAGTATGTACGTACTGCAGCAACACTATTGATAACTGATCACAGCATTCTTAGTCTTTGGAGCTTTAAAAATCCTCTTCAGCTCTCTGTATTTTTATTTTATTTTACTTTATTTTCTCTATTTTTATTTTATTATTATTTTTTTGTTGTTAAGAAGGTGAATGTTGCAACTCTCAGAAGCCATTGAAGTCACAGAAAGAACGTGGGGGGAGAATTAGGGAAGGAAATATATGATGTCTAAAGATCAAAAGTAATTTTTATGAGGTTTCAAAGCTTATGGAAACTTGCTGATGGGGAAAGACTACATTAAAGGTCTCCTAGTGGTTTCCACAATTGGACTTACTAAATTTGAGCGCCAAGTTTCATTATATTCATGGTGGTTGACTCATATTTGACAAATTTATGTCAGATTAGATGATTGTAGACCATTCAATAAGATGGTTCTGTCCAACATGAAGTTTTTATTGTCAAAATTCAGCCAAGTATTTGGAATATTGTCATATTTATATTTTATGTTATATAGAAATGAAACAAGTGAAGGGCTCATCTCTTCAGGGTAAGTGAACTTTTCTAGTTAACTAGTGGTCAAACGGTTCATAAAGAATTTTTAGGAAATGTTAAATATATTTGACTACAATCCATTGTAGGACTGGATCCAGTAACAATAATGTAAGAATAAAGTAGTCTTTAAGGGATCTTGGCATATTACTAACTTCAATTAATGCAGTGATAGAATTGAATAATTTAGTATTGAGCTTTCCTGAGAAATAATACAGCATTTTTCATGATTACACTGCTAGAGCATATATCTTTTATCAAAGTTTTATTTATTAATTTTAATAATTCATTTTCTGTGTTTATGTTGGCCCTAAGTAACAAGTCATCTAAATAGTCTGAATTTATTTGAAATGTGTCCTCAAAATTTTAAACATAGATGAGCTCATTTACTTACAGACATTATGATGTATGTATATTACCCCACCCATCAAATGTTTTGGGCATCGTTAATGTCTACTGAATTGCAAGCAATTTAATGAGCATCAGTGGAAAATTATTATTTGGTTAGATAAAGTTATATGATGCTATTAATATACAAACTCTGAAAAGCACATTTTATATTATTTGAATATTTTTAATGTATTAATCATAGCTAAACTACTTTGGATAGCTCATTGCAAGCTTTCATCAAAAGAAACATTTATTGTAAAATTCTGGAGGTAGAGAAAACTAAAATTTCAATTCAGTTGTTGAAAGTAATGGCATATTATTTTCATACATAAAGGCATGTGGAAGAAGCAGTTGTCTTCTAAATAAACTATATTCATGAGTTAGCAGAATCAGTTACTTTGCAGTTGATTCTGACTACAGCTAATATTTGAACTTTAAGCACTGTGATCTCAGGATTTTACCTTTTGGCACATATGAATCACTTCAGGCTGCAGTGAAAACATGCACAAAGTACTTGATAATGATTCTCTTTACATTAAAGGAAAATTCTTCAAGGCAGGCTTCATGAAAGGGTCTACCGTGACCTTAAGGCATGAGAGTATTTTTCATAAAATACAGGAACTGGGGAAAATTCAACATCTTGTAAGGCAGCTCATTATCCAAATGGCTGATATAGCACATAACAATAGGACTTGCTGGCACTGGTGAACCAAGCTGAAAGTTTGATAGTGGAACATGTTACACATAATTAAATATGGATCCTTCCTAATCAATAGTGAGGGAATAATTACTTTTCTCAAGGTTAGTTAGGCAGGGTTGTTTAAGAGGACAGAAGCCAGAGTGAAGGAAATCAAAAAGACAAACTAGAGAAAAATGCATTTTGGAGCTGAGGAGGCTCTTAGGAGCTTTGGTACACTTCAAAAGCCAGACAGTAATTTTATCAGTAGTCTCATTAGGGAACTATTACACAAGGTCAGGAAGGCCTATGAGAACTGATGAGTACATTGAAGCAAGGCCTCCGTGCTTCACAAGTTGCTCAATAATAGCTGCCATATTTTCATGTCTTTGAATGAAAACATCTTACATGAGCATTTCCTTTAAGTATTGCTCAGTTCTGCCTTTTAAAGATGTGATCATTCCTCTGTGGAAACTATAAATGATAAATTAATAAATGTTTCCTATAATTATGAAACCACATTGTTCCAACCACTAACTGAGAATCACGAGGGAAAGAAGTATGTACTTAAGAATGTGTAGGTGTTTGTAAATAGTGTAAATAGGTCTTCCCTCAAACAAGACCCCGGTGAAGGAGGAATAATGCAGAAAAAGAACCTAACAGCTTTGTTCCGTCAAGTGTGTGGCTTAGTTACCATTCCCAAACACATGTGATGAAAGTTTTGATTTTTCAAAGAGATTTTTTCCAGGAAATTTACATCATTCTTAAAGTAGTCTAAATCCTAACAAATATATCCTTTAAAAACTTACCTATCTTAGAGTTTCCATTGTGGCTCAGAGGAAAGGAATCTGACTAGTATCCGTGAGGATTCGGGTTCCTACCCTTGCCTTGCACAGTGGGTCAGGGATTCGTACTTGCTGTGAACTGTAGTGTAGATCACAGTTGTGGGCCGCATCTGGCATTGCTGTGGCTGTGGCGTAGGCCAACAGCTGTAGCTCCAATTGAACCCCTAGCCTGGGAACCCTCATATGCCATAGGTGTCGCCCTGAACAGCCCCCCACCCCAAAAAAGCCCTTACCTTTCTTTTATTGCTAAAACTTTAGTTCATTCCTTTAAGAGATAAGAAAAAAAAACATGGCTTTTATAAAAATGAGTAGTATACCATATGTAGTAATATTATGAAATGGTCAAAGTTTGATTTGAGATAATACATGTAAAGAACCTTTGAAATTTGGAGTTCCCATTGCAGGTCAGTGGAAAGGAATCTGACTAGTAACCATGAGGATGTGGGTTTGATCCCTCGCTTCACTCAGTGGGTTAAGGCATTGCCATGAGCTGTGGTGTAGGTCATAGATGTGGCTTGGATCGGGCATTTCTGTGACTGTGGCATAGGCCTGCGGCTGCAGCTCCGATTTGACCCCTTCTCTCGGAACTTCCGTATGCTGTGGGTGCAGCCTTTAAAAGCAGAAAACCTTTGAAACTAAATAAAGCTTGAGAAAGAAAAGTCTCTTGGGTTATTATTTACCAGACTTTAATTTTATTGTAATTTAAAAAGCACTGTTTTATAGGACTAGAGAGACTAACAGCTTTTAACAATGAATATATATATATATATTTTTTTTTTTTTTGTCTTTTTGCCTTTTTATGTAGAGCCACACCCGCAGCATACGGAGGTTCCCAGGCTAGGGTTCTAAAAGGAGCTGTAGCTGCCAGCCTTCACCACAGCCACAGCAACGTGAGATCTGAGCCGCGTCTGCAACCTTCACCACAGCTCACGGCAATGCCGGATCCTTAACCCACTGAGCAAGGCCAGGGATCGAACACGCAACCTCATGGTTCTTAGTCGGATTCGTTAACCACTGAGCCACGAAGGGAACTCCAACAATGAATATATTTTATAATATGTTTATTGGTAGTGCCTTTCCATGGACTACTTGTAAAGGCCTTTTCTAGCAAAATTTTGTTCTTTTTTTTTTTTTTTCTGGTATCTAGAAGATGATGAGCCACATACCTAGTCTAGGGTACTCTCCTTCATTTAAAGGATTATAAATTATTAACCACATTGCAGATATTTACCACGTGTACAAAAATACCTTCACAGAAACACCTAGATTAATATTTAATTAAAAAAAAAAACCTGAGTGTTATAGCCTAGACAGGTTAACTCATAAAACAGACTGGCTGTATTGAATGATATTTCAAGAAGTGGAAAAAAAGTCTAGGTCTCATGCCTGGTGGGTAGCATCCTGACTAGAGTCACCGCCTTTGTGAAATTTCAGGGTCTTTCCTCATGTTTCCAGAGCTAAGGCTATTTACAGAGGTGGAGACCCTAAACTGAGGAAGGGCCGGATCCCTTTACAGAAGGGATCCTGCATCTTGGCCAAATATGTTGTAACTCTTCTTCCAGTCCTTCACTAGAAAGACCGTTTATTAAGGTTACGGCTTATTCCAGGAAAGGAAACACCCAAATCTTCCAGGAGTTAGTAGAAACATGGTTCTGGGGTGATGCTATTGTGAGGGCATGCAAAACCCCGCCATTGTCTATGGGAGAATATGGTTGTGTGGTGATAAATAGAGTCTTGACCCAGGATTATTGTAAAATAGGTCTAGCAGATCCACAGATATCCTGATATTGTTTTTCTAGTTCCTTATGCATATTTAGGATAGATAATTTAGCAACAGGATCTCCATTCTGGTCCTCTGATCTATGAAGTAATGATTATAATGGAAGGAAGAGCCAAGAATAAGTACTTGGAGTTGCATTCTTCCACCAACTCATCAGTGGAGTGAAAATTATTAATCCTGTTTCTAGGAGAGGGGGTAGTTTAAAGATTAGTTCCACCTTAAAAACTTTGAAGACCCAGAGGTGGTGTTTCCTATTATATTATCTTTTAATGTATCTGATTGATCTATGAAAAAGCTAGATGATATTTTGAGAAAGACTGTGGATAATCACAAACTTATTCAGGTGGTGATAATCTCAACTATAAGGTTTTTGTTTTCTCTTTCTTTCTTTCTTTTTCTTTCTTTCTTTTCTTTTTTTTTTTAGAAAATCAACTCAGTTCCTGACATCTGATGCGTAACATTGACTTGGCAGACACTCCATTCCCTTTTAAAAAAGACAAAGGCAGTCATTTGCTCTTCTCAAGCAGTGGCAGCAGGATCCTGAAATCTGTCATAATAGAGTCTTCAGGAATCTTGATGATCTTGATAATCCAAAGAACATCACACTGGTCCTTCTGTTAAAGGAATTATGCTAATGAGACCTGGTCATCAGACACTAGTAAGTTAGAATAATGCTAATGAGAACTGGGCATCAGGAGCTAGATGCCTTAGAAAGACACATGCTTGCTGGGGTTAAAAAATAAACTCCGAGAAATCCAGAGGTGGTATTAGCCAGAAGTCTACAGAGCAACAGAACCAATAGTATACATATCCAGAACAGAGGGTGATTTATTTTAAGCAGTTGGCTAGCCTGGATGCCTGGTCATTTTTTTGTTGATTCCATTAAATCTGTCTCTTTAAATATTGTTTCACTGAAGTCCTCACAGGACAACTGAGTGGAAATCTGTTTCTTGCAAGACTCTGTTCTAGAGTGTATCTATCTGTCTGTCTGTCTTTGTCTCATCCATGCCTAATATTGAAATGGGAATTTATAAGGCAGTCAGGGAATATTTGTTGACTGATTATCATTACAACCACTATTTATTGAGCTTGAACTATCCAGCGGAAACTATACTAGGCATTTCACGTTTATTTCATTTTAATCTTCATATTAACCCTAAGAGGGTTTTACAGACAATAAAACAGAGACTTCAAAAGGTTTACTTGGGTAAGATGAAACAACTAGTAAGTAGTGGCATAGGAATTTGTACCTAGATCTACCATTTATTTTCTTGTCACTAATTTTGAGGTTAGGTTTTATAAATAAACAAAAAACATTCTTTTCCACATGACATACCTAACATGTATGCAGAAAAAGTCTAATTCCGCTATTTCCTGAACACAAAATCCTGTGGCCTGTAACTTGCCACACAATGCAGGTGATGCACAAGATTTGGCATAGTGTCCCTAAGTTAGCACCATGAATTCACAGAAATTGAATAGCATTTAGAAGCTTTTTGCCTGTATACTTGCTTCACAAAAGGAATTCATTCTGTATTGGAATAAATATATTGTACTTACTTCTTAAGGAGATTTCTTAGATTTTTTTTTTAATATCACTGCTAAACATGGGAAAGCTTCAGTGTGATTTTTAAAACATGGGGATATTGTTGGAATCCCACCATCTGGCTCCAAAAATTCCAAGGAAGAATAAGACCTATTTTTCTGGTTTAATGTGGTAAATCTAGTGTCACAATTCTAAAATTGTTCTAGGCCCTTCCTATTGACTGTTGTGTTTATTTGTAGTACAGTAGTAATTGTTAGGTATACAGAATCTTAAAAGCTATCCCATAGCTGCTGTCTGGTCACATGACACAATAGATGGTCATGAGTAGAACTGGAATAAAGTCACTGATCTGCTATCTCATTTCCTAAGGAGTAACATTGAGATAAGGGCTATGTCTTTAGCTCTTCAAACCTGAGCATGGAATAAAATGGGGAACTGACAATAAAACATTCATTTTTTCTGGAAGAACTTGATCCATGTTTCCACCAGGGTTATAGATTACATTATGTCCTAAAGGATCGGCATCTATATGAAGCTGCAAAACAGTCAGTTTTGCCAAATACCCCACAATCAGAGGACCCACTCAGTGAGCAATGAGCCATGCTTTTCTTCATTTAAATTTAATCTAATTCTTCCCTTCTTTTCTTCCATTTTACATAATCTTGCCACTTTAAGAAGTTGCATTTCCATGTGTAGTTTGTTCCTTGTTTGAGCAAAAGTTTGAAATAAATTCAGCTTTTTTTCCCCCTAAGATTTACTACATTGTGGTTTCCATTAATATTACAAGCAAGAATTTATAGATTAATATCAATGAATATACAGGTCAAGTGACTTGTTCCAGGTTAGGAAGCAACTCAGAAACAAAATCAAGGACATTACAGAAAGCAAGGAAATACTCAAACACAGAAGGATGGTAGCATGTCAAAGGGATATGGGAGACAATGTGGAGACAATGTGAAAATACTCCCAATGGCCAAGGCTGGAATGAGTCAAGCATCAACAAAACAACAACAACAACAACAACAAAACAAAACAAAACAAATACCCATATACTCTAGAAAGTGAATATCCATAAAACAAATATATATGCTAATATAACAAATAATCAAACAAATACCTAAAAGAGGAAGATACAAATTCTGAACTCCAAATAATTTATGTACATTTTTTACCCACACTTTGCAAGAGATGGAAATTGACATCCCATACTTCCCCTTCCTGCTCCAATGCAGACTGTGAAAGATTTGCTGCCAAAAAGAACAGTATGAAAACAACTGAGAAACAAAGAATAACTTTACAGTGGAGTAAGCTGGGGAATACCACCCTGACCAGGTGATTGAGGTGAACACTGTGAGTGATAAATGCTGTATCTTTTATATGATATGATAAGTATGGCACTTCACTTCTGTGATCTTCCTTTAAAAAATTTTTAACCCTAGTCTAAAAAAAAAAAATCTGAAAAACCCAAATTGGAGTTCCTGTCGTGGCTGAGTGGTTCACGAATCCGACCAAGAACCACGAGGTTGCGGGTTCGATCCCTGGCCTTGCTCAGTTGGTTAAGGATCCGGCATTGCCGTGAGCTGTAGTGTAGGTCACAGATGCGGCTCGGATCGCGCATTGCTGTGGCTGTGGTGTAGGCTGGCAGTTACAGCTCCTGTTAGACCCGTAGCCTGGGAACCTCCACATGCCGCGGGTACGGCCCTAGATAAAGCAAAGAGACCAAAAAAAAAAAAAAAAAACCCAGATTGACAAACATTCTTCAAAATACTACTCAAAACTGTCAAGGTCACCAAAAGAAAGGAAAATAGGACAGACTGTCACACACCAGAAGAGGCACGATGACTAAATGTAATATGCTATCCTGAATGGGGTCCTGGAATAGAAAAAGACATGAGGAAAAAACTGGTGAATTCCAGGTAGAGGACTGATATCAGATCCTTAGTTTAGATAAATGTTTCATAGAAATATATGAGATTAACAATAGGGGTATCTGAATGAAGGTCATGCAGGATCTCTCTGTACTATCTTTGAAACTTTTCTCTAAAGATGAAGCAAAATTAAAAGTTTGTTAAAAATTCATGGAAAATATAAAGACATTAATAGAGGTCTTTGCAGTCCTAGCCAAAATTTTAATTATAAGATAGAAGGTTTTTTTTTTTAATGTATTACTAAGTAAACTTTTTCCAACTTCCCAGTCTCCATTGTTCAGCACATTCTGGTATTAGAAAAGAATGTTTAGGAATTCCCATTGTGGCACAGTGGAAACGAATCCGACTAGGAGCCGTGAGCTTGCGGGTTCGATCCCTGGCCTCATTCATTGGGTAAAGATCTGGCATTGCCTTGAGCTGTGGTGTGGGTTGCAGATGAGGCTTGGATCCTTGTTGCTATGGCTGTGGTTGTGGCCAGTGGTAGCAGCTCCGACCGGACCCCTAGCCTGGGAATCTCCATATGCCACGGGGGTGGCCCTAAAAAGCAAAAAAAAAAAAAAGTTTATATCATGAAGTAGGTGAAATAGCACTCAGCACATTGATTTGTATAAAGTAAACCCTCAACAGGTATTTATCAATTGATTGAAAGGGGTTGCAAATTATTTTTCACCTTGGCTTAAGGTACTTCATTCCAGTTTCTTATCTAGTAAGTGGGTGGGTGTAAGTGAGGGGCTTTTAAAAAAATATGGAAATATTAATCCCTAAAAACCATACTAGTAAGAATCAATAAATAGTACAGTAGGTTAGTTATCCAATGAAGTAACTCATCCTGTAAAATGGTCTCTCAGTTATCTTGGACATTTGGGAAAGGTCTGTCTAGTCAAAGTGATCCGGAATGCATAATTGGAATAGGGTTGTTATGAAAGAAAAATAGGTGGATAAATGATATTAACATTCCTGAAGATAGGATAGTTGGCCAAAGTATGAATAAAAGGGACTCTGAGAAGGGTAATTTGTCCGTATTTCCCTAGCACTCTCCACAGATGCCTCAGGCAATCATAACTTGATGTCTTTGTTAGGTTCTTTCAGTGAATTCTCCTTGCTCTGATTGATTTTATTTCCCTTATGGTTTTTTCTTTTTTAGTAGAAATGGAATACTAGAGTCATTTTGCTAGTTATAGTTCTCCTGGTAAGGTAATAGATTTACATTCTGGTTTACTCACCTGTTTCTTTGGTTAACCTAGTTTTCTTTTTTTGTCAAGTATGTGTAAGGTTATTATGTACCTTAAAAACTAGTCTTAAAATAAAAGTAAGTAACAAGATGTGTAGCTTGTGCTTAGTAAAATGGCTTATATAAGCAGTCCTTAATTCTTGAGTCATATTTTTGATATAATTGTTTTGTTGTTGGTACTGAATCATTTTCCATCTCTGTCCTGAATTTAAGCCATTCTGCCAGAATTTAATTCTTTAACCTGAAAATCTGAGAATTAGGTAATGGACCAATTACTCTCTGATGGAATGCAGCCTTGCATTGGTCTGCCTAAGCAGCAGATTTACCCCTGTTTCTTCTCTCACTTTCTGCACCGGCTTCTTAGGTTCGTATACACACTCACAACAGCTAGTAACAGGTAGATAGGCTCCTTTATAGGGATCTCTTAATTCATCACTGAAATTAGGCACCTCTGGAGTGGAACATAAAAATTGTTTAGCCAGCAGACTTAGCAGCTGTGATAAATGGTGTGTGTGATTTAAATTTGAGTAAAATTGTGTTTAATTGGAAATTTGGCCACTACATGAAACTTTCACTGCAAAGATTAGTACAACATTGAAGGACTGCCAAGGGTGCCAAGGAAGTGAAAGAAAAATTCACTTAAGTAGATATTTCATGAGGCAGTCAGTATTTTATAAAACAGAGTTCTAGAAAATGTGTTCCAGGACCACTTTCAGCAGAATCACCTGGGCCATTTGTTAAATTGCAGATCCCTTGGCCTCAAAGGTATTCTGTTGGACCATAATTCCCCAGGGGAATCCAGGAATTTGCAGCTTTTGCAGGGTTCAAGTTTAATTCTTATACACCCTACAGTATAAGAACCTTGCTTCCTTTTCTTAACGTGCTGACAGATTTTATTCATGGTGTTCATGCCTTTCCAGACATCTTGAATTTAACACCTAGTAGGCAAAAAGAGGGTTAATGTTACGCTCAAGTATTGTGTCTTGCTAATCAACATTTACAATAACATTTTTATAATTTGTTTTGTAAACTAAAAATTGTACTCTGCATTTTAAAATAATGGGTGTTTTAATTACAAAAGATTTTTGTTTCAGAAAATTTAGTCAGTTTGCATATAAAGGGATTTGTAGATGCACCACAATTCTACTAAGCCTAATTTTTTGTTTTGTTTTTTCATTTGTCAGAATTTTTGTGTTTATGAGTTTGTTTTTCTTTTGATGAACATTTCATGGAACACACATCAGAATCAAGCTCTATTCAGCTTAACCTCACTGATTGCTCTCTGGATTGGATTAATTTTCCCAGATTTGCTTTGTTTACTGTCTAGTACTTGCAGTCCTGGTAATATTTTTATGAATTTTGCAGTCCAAGACTGAAAATAGTGTCTTTTCAACATTCATGAAACATATCCTCAGGAAAATATATTGGTTTATTTGCAATTAAATAGTCATTCTAATAACACCAATCCAATGGCACCTATCACAATAAGCCAGTGGAAACAGTCATGACAATGATTTCCCTCTGGTCATATTGAAGGACTAGATTTATGAACCAGAGGAGCATATGTATTACCTGTATGACTTAGAATACATTCTGTGGGCTTTCTGAGCCTCTAATTTACATACCTATAAAATGGGTATTTGTACAATTCCTGTCACATACCAGCTAAACAGAGAATAGTAGCTAAAAGAAAAAAGAAAAAAAAACCTTAAAAATAATAGAACATAGGTGGGAGGAGGCTGCAACTTCTGGCGCTTTGCTCATAGACCGTAACAGAGAACTAGACATCCAGACTCTTACTGAGTACCGGAACTATTACATTATAAAAGAGAAGAAGAAAAGAATAAAAGTCTCACTTTGTTACACAGCTAGAACTCATAGTAATTTTGCGATTTTTGAATTTTAAAGCGAATAAGGATGTTATTTACTTCAAGAAACATTTCCATTACACCATGCTTGAATGAATCTAGAATTCTTAATAAAGTCACTATGCGGTAAGAAATATACCTTGATGCAGCAGACCTTATATTTCCTGAATTACTTTTTTATTCTTTGACTTCACATTTCCTGTCGCCTCCTTTATCCATGATGAATAAAAATTGTTTTTACATTTTATATTATTGTGTACATTATCATTTCTTATTAACATTTTTCTTTTCACAAAAAGAGAACAAGATGCCATTTTCCATGAAGAAGAGGAAGAACTAAGGATTTTTAGTCTTATAAATCTTTATAGCTATTAGAAACATTACTCTGCCTCCTCAAGAAAAGCCATTTTAAGGGAAAGGGCTTTTTAACCTTCTGATTACACAGTGATAACAATTACCTAATGAAATATGTTAATATAAGTGGATTGATGACTTTAGTTTTTGTAAAATAAGGGTAAGTTAAAGGTAATATTTTCATGATATTGAACTAGTGCTTTTCTGTAGTATTTTTTGAAGAATCTGTGTACTCCTCTTCTCTCAGAATCAAGATTAAAAGAGGCTAGAAAACCTACTCAAAAAAGGTGTGCAGTGTTTGAAAAGAGGTTTAATATATCAGAAATGGAAAGAAGGCCTTTGATTTGATAATGAGTAAAAATATAAATTAGAATGTTGTTATTTTTAGTAAAGCAAAGCTGGTTATCCCATGTTCACATATGGGTCCATAATATTAGATAACGTGAGAATGGAAGAAAGAACTGAACCTGTGAGTCTCTGAGAAGAAAAAAAAAATGTTCTGGAAAAACTCCATGAAAAAGTACTAACTTGGAAATTTGGATTCGAAGTTTTTGACTGTTTTTCAGTTTTCCCACTTTTCTATTACATGTTTATATATGAACTTTGATCCAATTATTATTTACTTAGATTTTCAGAGCCAGATTTTATAGCATAAAAGAAAAATGTAAAGCTATTGCTGCATTCCACTATGAAAAATGTTACATATTGCATAGAAAATGTTGCCAGTGTTCTTACTGACATAGTGTCTGAGAATGCCCCTCTGACTACATACTCATTAATATTTAGCATTACTATTTAAAAGTTATTACAATTTTATATGAGTAAAAGTTGCCTCTTTTTTTGGTATCTTTGATTACAAATAAAGTCTCATTTGTTTAACGCACCTCTATGAGTTGTTTTTATATGTTAAAAGAGTTCATCTTTATCACTCAAAATTGTTGCAAATGTTTTCTCAAGTTTGACATATACCATTTAGGTAGTTTTGATCATTTTACATTAAAAAAAAGTGTTTTTTTTATACATATAGATTTTCCCTTCCTGCAAACATGGGGAAAAACAAAGCTCTATGTCTGCTTCCTAGTTCTTGTGTGATCAGTTCTAGCCAA
The DNA here is from genome assembly GCA_004024745.2 of Catagonus wagneri. Lineage (NCBI taxonomy): Eukaryota > Metazoa > Chordata > Mammalia > Artiodactyla > Tayassuidae > Catagonus > Catagonus wagneri. The sequence continues at coordinate 1,585,729 of PVHT020000885.1, read as the reverse complement.
TGGAATGCAGATAGATGTTATAGATATTATTTCCTGGCGGCTTGGCAATGAATTCTCTGCACTATCTTATTTCAACTTCATCATTGTAACTGAAAGCAAATCACTTTGAGAAGGCATGTAATGGAAAGAGCCACAAATCTGAGCATGTTCAGCCTGTATCTAGGTGTACACATTAAGTAAGAAATTAATTTTTATGACGTTAGGTCATTGATATTCAGGGATCACCGTTACCATGGCTTAGTCTAGCTTGCCCTAATATGTTGCATGTGTTATTCTATAGGATATCTCTGTTATCCAGATCTTTACTATGAGGATTACTCATTATTTATCCTTCCTTCCCAAGGTAATTTCCCCGAATCCACTTTTATTTGTTGTCTGTTTCTTCAAAGTATATGAATAGTTGAATAAAAAGGGAGTATCCTTGTGACCCTCTCAACATTCCAGCCTTGACTCAGTTGAATATTGCCACATGCCAGGGTGGGGGTTGTTGAGATGGCCTTCTCCGTTTTCTAATCCCTGACCATGCTTGAGGACGTGATTTCTACTTATTCTTTTTACTTCTCAACAAATATGGACTGTGATGCCTATATGTGATTTGAAAATGTCAAGGGAAATTATTTTTACAAGTTGAAAAAAAATATTGTAAATATCAAAGCCTGAAGCAGATTATAGGGAGGAAGACAAGTTACTGTGTGTTTGTGTAGGAGTTACCTAGAATGAAGCCAACCAGACTGAGGAAACTAGGCGGTATGTTTCAGAGGATAACAGGAGTGATTCCGAGAATACTGAAGCCACATAATTTAATGAGGGCTTGAGAGAGGTGATCTGGAGAAATAGAAATGAAAATACAAAGGACTATTCACAATCAACATATCTGGCACAAAAGACTAGAGAGCATATCAACAGAAAGACATCTGTAACACAGCCACATCCTGTCTGCATTCTGGCTACCTGGAAATGGAGTGAATTTGGACAGTGAAGTTTATGTATAAGTCATTTCTGTGTTCCAAGTAATAGAACCTTCTTTGTACCATATTAATCTTCATGATTAACATTTTGTCACATTTTGAAATTCTTTCAGCTTTGAAATTGAAAAAAGAAACTCCAGTATTTAACTCTGATAGCCAATCTTTCCCCTTCTAGCTCTTTCATTTTGATGTTCCCAGTGCTCCCATGAGCACAGGCGCTGTAGCCAGACTTCCTGAGCCCAAATTGGCTCACTTTTACATTTTTTTTTTTTTTTTTGTTATGTGACCTAGATTCTGGGATTCATTTCTTATCCTTTAATCTCTTGTAACTTGTTCTCCAGCCATGCCTATTCTAAATCAGGGTAGAAACACTGTTTTCTTTGACTCTGCATACCTGGAAACTAGCAACCTAGATAGAGTCATGGGAAAGATTAACTCTTAGAAGTTATAATAATTTTTGTCAAAGTTAAAAGAGGGAAAGATTCCAGGTTAAGAGATTATAGCTCTTTTGTATGTTTAGAATCTTAGAAACTAGGAGGAGCTCCAGGAAAAGGGAGGGCCAGAAATGTAAATTATGCAATATTTCACAAATCAAAAGGAATAAGTTTCATTACTGTCAAAGAAAGGATGGCAGTGCTGTATTTGAATGACTTAAAAAAATAGTAAAGATTTAGAAATCAGGAGCAGAGTCCTATACATAAAGGTCTAGGGAATGAGAACTGTCATATTTATGATGTAATGTACGTTAGATATTTTTGCAATTTGGTGAAACAAAAGAGTGTTCTCTGATTGATGAGTTACAGGAAGTACAACTGGGATGTCCTAAGCCAGGCAAGATAATGGCAACATAAAACTTGGGCTTGCTTCAATTTATCTCTTTTTGGACAGGTCAGTCCCTGGTTTTCTGTAAACTGATCAGCTTAGAAAAAAAGTAAAGAATCAACTAACATCCCTGAGATATTGTAAATTTCTAGCAGACAAAACACTATTTTATTCTATCCTTCATATGACCTAATAAAAGCAATAATAGGTACTTGACAAATATCTGTTGATGTCATCTCTTTGCTTTAGCCCAGTGTGTGGCAATGTGAGATCTTAGAATTAGCACAGGACTCACTAAAGGCTTTTGATCTTTCTAGGAAGATGAGAATTTAGAAGCATTTGTTGAGAACCAGAGGAGTCTTGGTTCTATTTACAACTTTCTAAATTACCCTAAACTGTGAGCATAATGATCTTACATATGCGTTTTTACTTAGTATGTGGTTTGTTTCTTCTTAAAAGCCATGATAAAATATTGATGACTTTTAATATTTATATATTAGTCCACAGGTTGAAAAATGAGACTTGAGGCCACCTGCAAAGACTGATCATTTTCCATTATTAGAATACTTAGTTCTAATCAATATTATGCCTGTATGTTATCTCACTATCGATTTGTCTTTTTCTGTGTTTTATATTATCAATATTCTTAAAAGAAACTTTCAGTATAGTTCACTCTTAATTTTTCTATCATTTAGTATTTAGAATAAGAAGAAAAATCATGATATATTTTATTCTCTTTTAAAAAATGTATGGTTACAAGCTATTGGTTACCAGTGGAGAGAGGAAAGGGGGGAGGGGAAATATAAATGTAGGGGAGTAAGGGGTATAAATTATCAGTTATAAAAAAAGCTACAAGAATATATGGTACAGCATGGAGAATATGGCCAATATTTTCTGATAACTATAAATGGAATATAATGTTTAAAAACAATAAAAATATATGAAGTATTTTTGGCACAAATTTAAGTATATAATCAATCATAAGGTTTGTGGTGTTAAAATGTGAGCTTAGTTATGAATGAAGTGAAATCAACACTTTAACTTAATTTTTGACATGAGATTCCATCTATTTATGTGTGTTCTCCATGTAACTTTAATAAAATTAAGGAAAGCAGAGAATTTATATGTTACTTTCATACTCTTGTGAATATAACTTGTGTATTTCAAGTTCTGTGAAGATATAAACGTTAAGTGGATAAAGACATTAAACATCTGAAGAGAACTTGGGTTTAGGCACAATTACAGCCACCAAACCCAGAAAGGCTTTCACACATTTCTGTCCTTCCTCTCACTTTTCTGTGCCAAGACTCCAGGATCTCCAGTGATCTCAAGAAAATCAGGACATTTCTAGTGACTCACAAAGGGGATTTCTGTTACTGAATTTCTAATACAATTGGCTCGATTGTTGGTCTGAGCACTAAACTGGACTAGGAGAAGTCACTCTAGAGAAGAAAGTAGGGGAGGAAGATAAGGAAAATCAGGTAAAATAGGCCTGTTGCTTTGTGATCCAAGAGAAAGAAGAAAAGAAAAGACATTGATTGACTTCATTCTCCTCACTGGGTGTAGATTTGGGTGCAATTTGTTTTTAGTATCTACTGAGCTAACAAAAATGTAAAATCTATTGTGTTCTAAAACCACAAAGCACTCTTTGTGCAAAATACGGTCATAAGCTGTTCCATTGTGCTGGAAACAAAGTTCAAAACAATTTATAGGCATTTCTTTCAATGTACTCAAAACCACCCAGTAGTGGGGAGAGATGGGTGGGCAGCAATTACCTAATTTCACAAGAACCATACTTTAAATCAAAGGTACTTATTTAGTGTTAATTTGTTTTTGTTTTTCAGTTATTGTAGCTATTTTATGAAAATAAGTTCAATAATGTTTCTTTGATAACTGATCAGCCATAAAGTTGATAAAAATACAAAAAGTAGCCATTTGAAACTGATCTGAATTGTTACATGGCTGTTCTCGTCTTATAGCTGAAAAATCAATGATCACATGGTAGTTAATGGCTATTACGGAATGCTGCTAGACGTGACTCTGCTGAGTGAAGACAAGTATAGCAGTTTTCAACACACTCCATGGTCCATTCATGAAAATCTCTACTTTCCTGCTCCTGCAAATGATCTTTTAACTAATATATTTTATGAAAACATTACAACTTGTGTTAAAGACGTAAATTTAACATGATATAAACCAAAGGGGGTTTTAATAGTCATTGTAGGCAAAGAGAATTCCTCCACCAGTGAACAAAATCTTCTACTCTTCAATAAATAAAATCATCAAATGCTGTAATTTGTTTCCCAATGTAGGATTGTCATTTAGTGTTGCCTTGCAAAGCAGGGTATCTTTTTCTTACACTGTCTTTGAACATGATTTAATTTTAAATATTTGAGGATTTGCTGCTAAATTTGCTGATGATAGTAAAGTTTCAAAGAGAACCTATTTTTCCTCTATGTTGGAAAATAAATATTATTTTATGCATTTTTTGCCTCCATTTTATTTCACCCCACTCACTCCAGAATAGAGAAAACCTGATAACAGGAAAAATCATTTGGTGTGTCCATTAATTAGAAATATACAGATCTTCACTTTGTATTTTATATACGAAGTTGATTTTTGCATCAAAATTCACTTACACATTTGGAATGGAATATGCATTGTGTATGTCAGCTAAATTCTGAGACTGAGGCCCAGACTCTTATCTAAGACACATACAGAAATGCCTTTCGTACAAACGTGAGGTTAATAATCAGGAATAAAATCCTTATCAGCACAGAATATCCTGCCTTCAAAGGTAATATTATTTCCACACTAGAAATGAATTTTGGCCTATACCTTTATAAACTTATAAAAGGGTGAAGTTTGTTGTTAAAGAAGTTGTTCTGAATCTTGGAAGAAGACAAATAATACTATTATGAGATACAAATAATTCTGTATAAAATCAGAATGACTCTCCCAGCATCTTGGACATGACATTCTTAGACGTGATCAAGTGATTTTAAAAATAACTTTCATTTTAATTAATAAATAAATGAAGAGGTAGAAATTAAAGTAACAGCAGTAAGACTCAAGTTTAAGAAATGTTATGAATCATTATAAGATCTGATAATATCCTATAACAAATATCAAATTATTTATTGATAGAGAAGGTAGATAAAAGTGAAAGGTAATGTAAGTATCTTTAGTTATATTTATCCCTCTGTATTTGTGCTTAAAAATATTGATGTTTATGGGTTATGGTTTTCAACAGTTATAAAATGATTTATAAATGGGAGTTCCCTTCGTGGCTCAGTGGTTAACGAATCTGACTAAGAACCGTGAGGTTGCGGGTTTGATCCCTGGCCTTGCTCAGTGGGTTAAGGATCCGGCATTGCCGTGAGCTGTGGTGTAGGTTGCAGACGCGGCTCGGATCCCACGTTGCTGTGGCTGTGGCTGTGGCAAAGGCCGGCAGCTACAGCTCCTGTTAGACCCCTAGCCTCGGAACCTCCATATGCCGCAGGTGCGGCTCTACATAAGGCAAAAAAAGACAAAAAGACAAAAAAAATTATTTATAAATGGGTAAAGTTATGTGATAAAAAGAAATTTAATGAGATAAGGGCTCTGTCCAAATTAAACTATAGGGATATGACTAAATGGAATAAGAATATATGATACCTATTGTATGAAAGTTTCTCTGAGTATAAAGTAATACTGTATTCTGGACAATTGCATTTATACTAGATCCATTAATAGCCAATCTGTTTGACTTCTGGAGTAGGGATTCTTAACCAGTGCTTTAATCATCCTGATAAAATTGTTCATATTTCATGTCTGGAGGACTTAACTGATTTTTGCTGTTATGCCACAGTTTTGTGGCCGTGTAGCTTTTACTTTAGCTCTTGTTCCTGCTATTAGAGTATAATTGTAATTGCTACTTTACATTGATCAGTTTTTTATGTGCTAAGATTTTGCTTAATCTTTGCTAAGATATCATGGCATAGGTGTGATTAGCTCTGAAATTTAGCCTGTTTAGTCAAGATCACAAAGGTAGTATGTGGTAGAGTCAAGATGCATGTGCCATAGGATTACATGTATGGAGAGAAACAGAATATGGAAGGAATGTGTTGGGAAATAATTTAAGTGTTTCTCAGCATTCCATCAGCAAAACACAGTTGAGATCTTTACAGTGGAATTTTTTGTTTGTTTGTTTTTTATGTCCCTTTTGGTTTTATTATTTTTGCTTAGGACTGAATTGGATAAATGAAAATTTACTGTATCAGAAAGACCGACTTTTATCCCAAAGCATTTTATATACTCAATGCTGATATCAAAAGTATTACTTTATGGGAAAGAACAATGGGGAAGGCAGAGAGGAAAAAACATCTCATATTTAGAGCCCACTGGGAGTTTCAGAAATGTGAAGCAATGTCTTCAAGTGTAAGATAATTCCTCTCATTCTTCATTTGGTTTTACTGGCTCAATACTCATGTGTCCACTTGTTGAACAACAGTTTCTCACAAATAAGAATCTATGTGGACATTTAAAAATGTATCTATGGTAGAAATATTATCCCATGCCTGTATTAGCACCAAGCATACACATGGATTTTTATAATGGAAAAATCATTTTACTGCACTATATCAGCATTAGATATTTGCAGCCACAGCAGAAATTGATGCCAGTTAAGATTTAATAACAATGTCTTAATTTTTGTTTGCTATTTAAAACTTACAGAGTTCTTATATATGTTATCTTAGCTGAATGTCCATTTTATATAAAATACAGTGAGGCTCAGTATTGTTTAAAGTTTTGCCAGGAATGTGTCTGTAATGGCAGAACTCATGAGTTTTGAAAATAAGAAATTTAATGAAGATACGTATTTAACTTCAAGCCAGAGTTCTTCCTATTTTATAATGCTAAATCATTTTATTGATGGCATAATCTTTAATGAGATTCATCTGATTAGAGGTTTGTTCAGTCAGTGAAAGTTAATATTAATTCATTTTGGATTTAATTGTTCAGCAAAATGTAGTGAGATTTTTATATACCAGTTACTGTATTAAGAAGATTAGGTATAACAAAAAAAGAGGTGCAAAATTTGGGGAGAAATGAGTGACTTAGGGGGAGATGAAAAAATTGCTATAGAGGAAACTATCCTAGGAAGCTAATGCAGATGAATGTTTTACAAGTAAAGATCTAATTTAAATTATTAATAGAGGCTGTATAGCAATTAAAACCTGAATCTTATGATAGAAAATGTTTCATGCTATTTTCTAAAAGAAGAATTAGGTCTTTAACTCAAGAAGACAAAGGAAGGAGTTGTCGTCCTGGTTCAGTGGTAACAAGCCTGACTAGGATCCATGAGGATGTGAGTTTGATCCCTGGCTTTGCTCCGTGGGTTAAGGATCTGGCATTGCTATGAGCTGTGGTGTAGGTTGCAGATGCAGCCTGGATCCTGCATTGCTTTGTCTGTGGCTTAGGAAGGCAGCTAAAACTCCAATTCTACTCCTAGCCTGGGAACTTCCATATGCTGTGGGTGCAGCCCTAAAAAGAAAAAAAAAAAAAAAGAAAAAAGGAAAGACAAAGGAAGACTCCAATATGTTAAAGCAGAATTGCTCTGCTTGAAGGGTTGATTCGATTATTTGGCCTTTCCCTTTTACCCAGAAATTTCCTTGGGGCCACCTGCTAAGAACTCTCTGGTAAATATCTATTTGCCATCGAGTATGATGTCTTTTTCTGTATCATGCTTGAATATCCATATTGGTGATAGTTCAAAGTAGTCAGTTTTCAACACAGTTATTATCTATGGGTGGAGGAGGAGAATGGCATGAGTACTGAGTCGTCTCTGAACTTTCTGAACATTGCTGGTCATTGCCACATTCGATTAGTGTTAGAAAATCATGACTAATGAAGAGTGTCGTATTCAGTATGTACGGGAAGGAAAAAAATGTTGATTTCTGATGAATGATGACTGGCTACAAGTTACTAGAAGAAAATACAAATCAATGAAGAAATTAGGGATGTATTTCAACCCTGAATTAGCTCACAGTGTTTCACTGATCTGCTTTACTTTCAGTCTTTATGTTCTTGGCATATTTGGCTATACCCTAAATAATCAAGATCCTTCTTTCCCGCCTTTATCTTTCCAACCTATACTCCTAAACATAGTTCCTTCATGCAGAATCTTCAATGTGATGTGTCTTTGCTAATATTCTTTTTTTGTCTCTACCAGTTTTCATTTATTGAGCATATATTATATTCCAAACACAGGATTTAAACACTTTATATTCATTGTGAATGCAATCTGCTCAATACCTCTTTGAAATAAGGTCAGATGAGGATAGGGAAGGTTTTAGCCCTTTTTTTTCTTTCTTTTTTTTTTTTTTTTTTTTTGCTTCTTAGAGCTACACCCAGGGCATATAGAAGTTCCCAGGCTAGGCAACTAATCAGAGCTATGGCTGCTGACCTACGCCACAGCCACAGAAACGTGGGATCTGAGGCTCGTCTGTAACCTACACCACAGCTCACAGCAACGCTGGATCTGCAGCCCACTGAGTGATGCCAGAGATCAAACCTAAATCCTTATGGATACTGGTCAGATTCATTTCCACTGCACCATGACGGGAACTCTGGTTTTAGATTTTCATGAGCCCCAATGTTCAACAAATTACAGAGCTGGAATTAAAGCTCAAATCCATCTGGTTCTAAAGTTTTGGCAGAGACTGCTTATAACCCTTCATTTTCTCTATTTTAATGGAAGTTTCATAGGAATAGCTATATGACAGTTTTCTTTGCTACAAGGAGAGCTCATGTAACTGGGTTCAATTTATGAGACATGGTAGCACAAATTCTGAGTTATGTTCTCTACCCTATTGTTTTCTCTTTTGCCACAGCCTGAATACATTTTTGAAGGAGGGAGCCATCACAGCCCATTTGAACTTCAGGATCAAAGCTGTATGTTTAGGATGCAGAGCAGTAAAACCATTACTAGACCCTCAGAGTCATCAAGTTAACAAGGGAAGCCATTTAGACTCGAGAGCACTGTATTTTGGAGTCCCGTAGATCAACCTAACATCTATCCACTAACACAGAGGTCCATGCTCTAAAGGTCATACTGAAAGTAAGGAATAACTGTATGAAGCAGAAAACATTTAATAATCACCTTTAGGGGATCACAGAAATGGTTTGAGCAGGTTTTGGTAATTTTATGCAAGGAGAAAAGGGATCCAGCCCTGGGGACATTCGTGGTCAGCAAGAATAATTGGCGATTTCACCATGGATGGGTGAATGAGGGCTCAAGAAGCAATTCGAGCCATCTAAAACAATTTTGATTCAAGGAATGAGGGTGAAGTATAAAATGTAAAGATGCAGTCTGCCTAGCAAAATTGTAAGCAGTTTCAGAAATGGAATTAGGTGTGAAAGAATCAGAAGATTTTCTGTATAATATATCTTTCTCTGCTGGTATTCCATTGTTTCTGAGCCTGTCACAAATATAATTTATTTGCATTCCTTTTAGATATAATAATTTTAATGAATGTACTAATTGTTTATTTTTTTACCTATTAACAATTTGGTTAACTATTTTTACATGAATGTTAACAACTTCTTTGCTTCCAGTAGCTTAAAACTATTGTTATATTTTTAAAGAAACTCGCTCTTCAGCATTCAGTATTTTATTTTCTTTAGTTATGCAACTATCCTCATTTAAATTGTTTATATTTTGAGGAGATTTATTATCATTTTGAAATACTAAATGAGAAAATATTACAAAATAAAACAACCATACTTAGTGTCATCTACAAGTAGTAAGAATCATAAGCTAAATTCCAGCTTATGAGTTTTCTAGACCTATATCAGATATGATCTGATGCTATTAAATTCACTTGAGCCGAAAAGCATGATTGGAATCTAAGCCATGAAGTTCCTTAAAAAACTGTTTTTGGAGGAAGAGGAGTCATGAAAACCAAAAAAAAAAAAAAAAAGCAAGTACTGACATCATAACTGATGGTAGATTATGTTGAAGGGGTGTGGGTTTATTTGGTATTTCCTCAGGTGAACGAGTTATTCATTACTGGAAATTCAGAGAATAAGTTTGTTCCTCAAATACTTGCACTATGATTTGCTATTCTCTTTCCTTTACAGTTTAAATAAAACATATGAAACATAGTGACTATCAGTTATTTAGGATTTACAGAAATTTTAAAGAGATGAGGTGTTATTGGAAATGTTATAATAATCTGGAGAGGTAAGTATGGTAAAATGCATAATTAAAATTACTGCTTCCCACTTGTTTTATTTGTTTGCTTTCTTTTAGCCCTCAAATGTTTGGAAGAGGTCAGTTTCCATGAAAGTCCTTCAAAGGCTTCCCAACTCATTTAATTTAATAACCAGTCATTATAAAAGATAGCTGCTAGGCTCAGTCTGGCAATGGCGGAAAAGATCCTTCTGGTACAGAATCACTGGGCCATATTGCAAATTCCACTTCCCCTGAGCTGGCTGCGTCAGATACATAGCCCATCCCTCATCCTCTTCTTTCAGTATGGCTTGGACGCTACTCTACTGAGAGGCTGAGTCTACGCTCCCTCCCCTTGAACTCAGGCAGGCCTTTGTAACCTCCTCAACCTCAACCGAGAGAATGCAGCAGAAATGATCCTGCATGACTTCCAGGGCTAGATCTTAAAGGCAGCACAGTTCCCATCTTGCTTGCTCTTTTTCTTAGAACACTTGCTTTACAACATAGGATTGTAAAGAGACCAAGACTTTATGGAGAGGCCACATGTGGGTGTTCTGGATGACAGCGCCAGCTAGGTCTTCAGCCAAGAGCCAACATCAACTCTCAGACTTGTGAAAAAAACGTTAGATGATTCCAGTCCCTGGACTTTGAGTCTTTTAGCTAATGCCCTAGACATCATAGTTCCCCAGCTTCCCATCTGACCTAAAGAAATTATGAGCGGTAACTGATTATTGTTATTGTAAGCCATCTAAATTATTTGATAATTTGATAGATAGTAATACCTAATTAATACATGTGGTAACTGGGCATGCATGGCTACTAACCTTGGCTACCAGAAGATTTTTGAGGACGCTTTGAGTTTTCTGCTGCCTTTAGAGTAATACTAATTACTGTGTTCTGTTACTGCTCAAACGATGGATTTTTTTTTTAAAGTTATAGCTTCTTGAACAAACAAATCACTAGATTGCCTAGAACACATGTTTTAAGGTTATAATTACGAAGAAGTACAGTGAATATTTTTAGCAAAATGTCAGGTGTCATCATGTTTTCAACACAAGATTTTCCTTTACATTAAATAATTTGATGAATGTATCATCTGATCATTTAGTTTGATATATGCATTAGCCTCCCTGAGTCTCTTTAAGAAATATGCAATCATTATGAAAAAAAATTGTCTTTCTCAAATTATTTTCATAATTGCTTCATAATCTAAGTATGTACCTCTCATTTTGAAGTGTATTAAATCCTGTTTTAGGTACCAGATGGGCAGAAGTGGTAGGTGCGGTTCTGTTTTTAGTCTGGGAGCAGCTGCAGCACTGGAGGTGTGAATCACTCTCCTCCACACTGTCCTGCTTCTGAACACCCTGTGCAACTGTTCTGCTGTGGCGGATTTCCCCACTGTTGGCTTTTCATTGTGGCTTCCAGGAATAGGCTTTCCCCTTAGCATTAAAGGGCTTCTGATCCCCGGGGGAACTGAAGTTACGCCCCCAATTCATTTTTGCATAATATGCTCAAGGGCTGAGGAGTAAGTGGTTTATTTCCCTACACTGATTTTCTTTATCCATTTGTGAGGGGGAGTGGGATTTCAGTTAAGGAATCTCCGGTTTCCTTGATCTGTTGAAGACCTACTTTCTTTTACTGTAGGGCATGAAATCTGTGTTGTATGTTTTTTGATGAACCGTATGTTTTTATTTCATTAAATATTAAAGCTGCTTAAAAAAAAATAATGTGTTTTTTGGTAGCTTAGAGTGGCGTATCCCTGATGGCGGTCTAGCTAATCAGTCTTTCCTTTTTATAGATTCAAATACCAGCATTTAATACAATTCTAGCGTTTAGTAGGCTCTGTTTGATGCATTGGCTGGGTGCTGTAAGGCCTCCGTGGAAGATGCCCTTAGTATCCCACCGATATTCTGTGCACTTGCCACTTGGTCAGGCAACACTGCTTTGGTGTGGGCTTTGTCTTGCTGCTATAGCCTGCGTAGTCCCGTTTGGTTTGCTGAAAGTGAAAGAGGAATGAATGGCCCTGGAGGCAACCTTCAGCCAATGACTAACAAGAGTTGATGTACAATGATCCCTCCTTCCTTGCTCCTTGGCGAGAATAACTCTGATGTTATGTGTTTTGGTGGGCTCCTAAGTGTCATTATGAGGATTAAGCTTCAGTTATCTACACTGGTGGCTGACTAGATAATGTAGTCCCTCAATGGCTGTTTTCTCTTCCTTGTTTCTCATCCACTTTCTCTTGTGTGTGTTCTTTTCAGCCTTTCAATGAACCCACTGGCTCTGAATCCTTGTCTCAGGGTCTACTTTCGGGAGAAAGCAAAGACATCAGTCATTCTGCCATTACTTGGTTAGTGTCAGTGTATTTGTTTAATTTCTTAACCGATTTCTTTTTAAAATAGGTACTGGTAGAGTTAATGATCTTGCCAGGCTCTGTGGTGGTTCCAGTTTGATCTCCAGCTTGGCATAGTGGGTTAAGTATCTGGTGTTGCCACACTTGTGACGTAGGTTGAAATCGATCCCTGGCCAGGGAACTTCCATATGCCATTGGTAAGGTCAAAAAAGAAATAAAATAGGTATTGCTTTAATTACGTTTTCATTTTTCTAGTCAAAAAGTTCAGTGACATTTATTGTCTTTTAACTTTAGACGTTATGTCAATTATTTTCCTTTATTGTCATTTAAAAATGTATGTTTCCTTAATAGTCTTCTCTTTTGTGGATTTGTGGATTGGCTCCTTTTTCCTTTTTTTTTTTTTTTTAGTTTCTCCTTGGACAACATATTCTTACCCATTATTACTTGTAATCTCTTTTTTGATAAATTTTCTACTTTGAGTGTTTTCTGAGTTGGAGGTCTTTATATTTTCTATTTTTTATTGAGGCTAAAGCGGCCCTGAAAAACACAATCAACCTAAAGGTGATACAAAAGGTCAAGTTTATAATTGACTATTTTTCCAGGCCTACTATCTTCCCTGCTACCCAGCCTGATGCTCTGTGGGAAAGAAATGCTTTTATCTTTTCCTTTCCTGCATACCTCAGTAGGCCCATGCTGCTACTGGGTATTTGTCCTGAGGGGCATGGTGGTGTCCTCAAATAAATTCAGCTCTGTTCATCTCTTCTCACCTCAGGACCTGCTCCTTATTGAAGATTTTTCTGGATGAGACCCATAGGAACTATTATCAGCTGGCTAACGTTTGTTCTAAGTGAAAAAATAAGGTTTGGGAGTCATAAGCAGGACAAAAAAGTTTACCTCTAAAATAAACGCAAGTGTTAGGGAGCCTGGAGGAAGACTTCACTGAAGAGTAAAGTCACAAGTAAAGATTTTGCTGTACATTCCTTTTGAGGACCTGCTCTCTTTTTAAGGATGGCCAGTCCTGTATTTTGGAACTCAGACTTGTATTAAGGAAGTTGGCAAAGGCCAGCTGCCCAGAGAAACAATTGAAATGGTGCAAGTGCATCACTGGGGTGGAAAAATAAGGTAGCAATATTCAACTTATGGTGAGCCAGATGAATAGAATATATGTTTATACAAAACAAGGTGTTTACAGTTTATTAAAGGGTATGATAAGGATACAGATGAACATCCAGATTAAAAGATACATAGAGTGAGGTCTGGTAGAGTCCCGTGCAGGAGCTTCTGTCCTTGGAGAGATGGAGTATGTCACCCCCCTGGTGTGGGTGTGTTCACCAACCTGGAAGTGCTCTGAACTCCACACTGTTGGGATTTTATGAAGGCTTCCTCACATAGGCCTGATCAAATATGAACTCCATTTCCATCCCCTCTCCCTCCTCTGGAAAAGTTGAGGGATTTGGGAATGGGGCTGAAAATTCCAAGTTCTAGTCACGGTTTATTCTTTCTGGCACCAGCTTCCATCCAGGGGCCATCCAGGAGTCCACCCAGAGTCATTTCACTAGAGCAAAAGATGCTCTTATCACTTCGAAATTTATAAGGGTTTTAGGAGCCCTGTGTCAGGAACTTGATGCTGATATCATAGTCAGGAACTATTAAAGAATATATATGTGTATTGATACACACATATATACCATTATATATTATTATAGTGTGTATATGTATATATACAGACACACACGTAGTATTATCTCACCGATGATTACCTTCCAAGATGCAGAGGTCCAGTTAACAACTCATTTTTTGCTTTGCTTGTGGGGAGCATGTGATTTGGGGACTGAATCAAATTTTTAAGGACAGCAGTAGAGTCGCAAACACTGTAATTAATGCATTTTCTCACAAAGTAACAAATATTTCTTTTTAGTAAATGTTTAGTAAATATATAAAGAAAACCGTTTTCAAGGCATGTCAAGTTATTAGCCTTTTTCAAGTATCCATAGCTCAGGATGCTTCTGCTGTCTTCTGACATATATTTTATTCTTGTATATACTACCACCAACCCTACCTCTTGAGGTCCCCTTAAATTATTACTAGAAGTAGGTAAGACATAAATTATAAGTTAATAATTTTATCAATATTACTTGTGCTGGGTTTCTTTATGGGAAATAGAATATTGTTAAGGTAAATCCATCAACTCTTCTTTCATTCAAGACTTTTAAAACTCTCCATGCTGTGATTAAAATTAATATCAGTTAATACTGAAATTACTAAAAGAGAAGTTTTAACGAATAAAACTTTTCTAAAAAATCTTATCACTCCCAACCTTTTCTGGTGCCCCTGGATCTTTCTGTAAAATAGGTAAATATTGAAAAATTTTGACAGTTTTTAAAGATATTAGTTGTTATGGGCTGAGGCAAGGAACTTTCTTCAAGTCTAGGGCAAAGTATGCTTGAAACAGTATTTGTTTTTCTTTTTGGAGGTGAAGAGCGTATGTGTTTAGAATAGTTGCTATAGTGCATATACAATAAAATGCAATTGCCATTTTATAAGGATTACTAATCATTCGGCCAGGTGTCTGTGAGCTTGTGCTTTTCTAGTCTATGGTGTTCAGATTGAGGCTGATAAGAATGGTTGTGATCAGCAAGACAGAGTATTGAATCTATTAATGGAAGCTGTCAAAAACAATGTGCTAAACATCTACGATTACATGTGTTCTGCCAGTTATTAATGGTGAAGGGACTAACCACATAAGGGTGGTCACAAGTTTCTTTCATCATCTATCGAATACCAGAGTAATCCTCTGACTATTTTTCATGTTCGAGAGAGCATTTTTGATATTTTATCTTCTTGTTTTGCCCCATTTTCTTTTTAGCCTTTGATCCTCATTTTCTTCCATGTACATTCCTTTTACTAAAATTGGCTTGAAAAGAAAAGACCATTAAGATACACTCTGTAGTTGTCAGTTAGTAGACCAGGAAAGTTTCTAAATGATAATAGTTGATTCAGCACATTAGCTTGTTGGAGTTATCTCCATGGCAGAAATGTCAGTAGACTGTTCCCAAGCTTGACTTCTACATGCAAGGAGTAATAGAGCATGTCCTTGCTTCTTTTATATTCTATAGGAGAGCAACCAAGTGGCATAATCAGTTCTTCCAGCCTTTGCATTTTACCTGTTTACTTTGCACATTGCTTTAAGAAGTGCCCTTATCTCACCTCTTTAAAATCTATTTACCTTTCCTTTTTATCTTATAAGAAAATAAGATTATCTTAGTGCAAGTTCATTGTGCATTTCATTATGAACTCATAATATTTTTCTTTTCTCAGCATCCACAAAGCAGTGAAAAGTTACCTTAATTACTGAAAGATTGTCAGACTCTGGGTATGGAAAGAATAACCTTCTTTTTTCAGGTGCTGAGGAAATTGGAACTGTGCAGATGGCTTTGACACAGTAACTTTACTGGTCAGTGACATATAATATTGTACCTAGTAGAGATCAAGCATAAGCTTGACATCTTTTGTGCTGTGAATATCAAAATCAAGCAAGTGTAGATTTGGTCTTTAATGCATGAAAATAACTTTATGTTGCCTAAGAGAATCCAAAGACAAATATTAATTCTCAGATTTTCACAAGTGACCAAGCTGGCTTTTTCCTTTAGGCTCCCTGTATATGTTTTCAAGTTACCTAATTAACAAGATCAGGATACTATTTCTAGATGTTAAAGGTCACATTAGGAAATTCCAGGATTTTTCTTGATAGTGCTGTTTTTTAAAAGTCAATACCAGCCACCTGGAGGAATGGTCACTACCGGGCCATGGTTTCTTTTGCAGTGACATTTGCTCAATAACTTTTTTCATGGTAATAATTGAAAAAAGTCAAAGTGGTGTGAAGAAGTAAATGTCACATTCCCACAATGCAATATAAATGGAATTCATAAAGGCTCAGTGACTCACAAGACAGGTTAATTAAAGCTTCCATGTGGTACATGGAAGTTAGCACAAATTTTGCTTTATCATATTATTTTCTGACTGTATGGAATGAATCCTTTATTAGAATATCTAGCCAAAATTGTGATCTAGTATTAAATATAATCTATATTATTGCTACTTACTTTCTTAAATCCGTTTCCCATTGCCAGTCAGTAATATTTTAAGGGGCTAGTTTTTAATATAAGAATTTGTGTTGCAAAAAGGCAACACAATCCCTGACTCATGGGAGTTGTTCTGACTGTACCGGGAATGGCATACAAGTTCCACAGCTTAAATGAAGAAACAGCAGCTGGTGCTGGGAAGGAAAAGCATTTTTGTGGAGTTGGAAACCTATGTTATCTTTAAAGTACACTGATTGTTAATTGCTCATCCCTACGTGTTCCAATGGGGCTCTAACATAATGGACCCTGCTATCTGGAATTAACTTTTCTGCTTTCTTAACACTAAGGAACAGATTACACTAAATAATAAACAACTCCAAAAAAGGGAGAGCATTTTGAAGAATTTGGGGGCCATCCGCTTGCACTGGGCAAGCAAAGCAGCAACTCACACTTTCAGCCACTAGGGAGCAACTTGGGGCTTCAGGTGTTCTACCTACAGACTCTCTGGACAGCTCAAAGGAGGCAAGGGGAGGAGGAGGAGGAGGGGCAGTCCTTTTGAGTGAGTCCTTCTTGCTCTATCTAGGTTGGTTATCTGCATACCGTAGATGGTAGTATTACTGTTTCTTTATTCTGTAAAGCAGGCAAACAAATGAAAGCAACACAAAGTGTTTTAAAACAAGGTGGAGATTTTCATTTGTTTAAAGAAAAAAATTAATTTCCCTCTTTGTAAAGGATATTTGTAAGAGCTTATTTCATTACAATGTAAATTGACATGATTCCAATTTTGTCTTGAATGTAGATAGCTTCCAAGTTATCCATATAGCTATATACGATATAACACTATATATCTTATATATGTGACAGTCTCTGAGAGAATTTATATATATTTTCATATTTCTTTGTGTCACAAACTGCAGATTTCCTTCCCTAGTGCCTTTTCTGTATACACTTTTAGCTTGGTCCATGATTATGCAAAATAAAGATAGCTTGTCTACATGTGCAGGCAGAACAATGAAAGAAAGATTGCTGCTGCTTCTGGAACTGAAACCTATGGCTCTTCCAGCCAAGCACTCTCTGCAGAAGACTTTTCTTCTATCTTAAGCCATTACTATTTTGCCTTTTTCTGTTACTCCCAAATGGGAAGAATTTCACTATTTGAGCAGTGGAATCATCATGAAACAGTTAGGAGTCTGGATAGAATTAAGTACTTTAGATCCATAGTGAGACACCCAGGTTTGATTCTTGCCTCTGCCTCTTGCCAAGTGTGTATCTTTGGGCAACTCACTTCATCTTACTTTCTCAATTTGTATAATGAGGTGGTAGTTCCTATTTGACTGACTAAGGAATTAAATAAATAGTGAAATTTTTGGGATCAGCAATTCCATCCCCACAAAATGATCAAATATCAACTAGCATGCACATGAACACCTGAGACATCTACCTATATATTTAATAAGAAAAAAAAAACACTTTAAAATTTTATCTGAACATTTAGGTAAGTAGATTTCAGAGTCTTTTTTTAATAAAATAAAATTAATATGTCTTCTGCTTTATTAAAATTTTGCTTTAGGTAGAAGCTCAGTCTCTTAGAACCTCAATATTAACATGAATCTCTTTGATCATTTAACTTTACCTTGTACTCAGCTAACTGCCACCCTGACTTAATCACCATTTGCTAACATAAAAATTTATAGGTTTATTTAAAAGTCCAATAGAATAAAGGCAAAAAAAATTTCTATACCTCACTAAGAAAATTTTTATAAGGATAGTAACTTCATTATATGTAATATACAATTAATGACTAATCTGAAGCCACATTTGATAGGAGCTTTAGAATATTTATTCAATAAATGTATACAAGTAAAGTATTTATCTAACTTAAACAGCCCAGAAAATGTAAATTTGCCTTAAATATCCAAAAACTAAGGGTCCATAATATAAACAAAAAAACCTTACAAATTATGGGTTACACACAAACTAAAATGCTTATGGCTATACTGACTCTCCCTGAATACTTAACTTCCAGATCTAGATGCTGTTATTACTATTGCTTTATAAAAAGTTACTACTTTATTTTATTATATATATATATTTATTATATATATATTTATATGTTTATTTTATTATATATATTTATTATATATATTTATGTATTTATATTTATTATATATAATAAATATATATTTATATATATGTAAAGTTACTACTTTATTATATATATTTTTTATTATATACATACTTTATTTTATAAGTGTATATATATACTTTATTTTATAAAGTATACATATGTATATACACACACACACATATTGTTTCAAATAATTTAAATTAAGTTTATATGTTTCATAAGTCTTTGAGAACAAGGAGCTTATGTTTTTATTATTTACTAAATTGGCCATTTATTTCTAAGAGGAAATTAGAACTGAAGACATCAAAAGTATATTGCCAGAGTTCCCCTTGTGATGCAGAGGTTTAAGGATCCATCATTGTCACTGCTGTGGCTTGGGTTGTTGCTGTGGCATGGGTTAGATCCCTGGCCCAGAAACTTGCACATGCCACAGGTGCAGCCAAAAAAAAATTCATTAACCCCTCCCAATTAAAAATAATCATGAAATATTTCTTTTTACCACTTGGCAAATATTATACTTTGAGCATAATAGGCAGCTTGATTTCTGACAACTCTTCTGTGACACCTTGAGTTTCATAATTTCAAGGAATAGCATAAGAAAAATATCTTGAACTAAATTATCTCACAGGAGATATGATTAATATTGAGGAAGTATTAGAAAAAATTGCAAGTTAATGTTTCTAACCTACTTTAAGTTATAAAATAAAAGATACATAAACTACATACCATGAACTATTATTTCTCATCTGTTAAATTTACATCGCTTAGTAAATGACTTCTGAAAAGACTGAAAAATCCTTCTTTAGTAATCTTTAGTTATCACTAATTATTAGCTTCTGGTTTAAACATAACAAAAGACCAAGACAAGTTGGAGAGAACAAGTATTTTTGATGATTTTCTTTTCTTCTTTCTTTCATTTCTTTGTTTATTTTTATTTTATTTTATTTTTTGGCTGTACCCATGGCATGTGGAAGTTCCCTGGCCAGGGACTGAACCTGTGGTATAGTTGTGGCCTGTGCCACAGCTGTGGCAATGGCCATATTCTTAACCTGCTGCAACACAGGGAACTTCCTCTGATGATTTTTCAGTATACCTTCCCTAAGAAGGAGTTTTGCTTTAGGTAGATATACGCAGTCTGTTACTTAGCACTGTGAAAACATTTAGGAAAATATATATTCCTTTGGAAATACAGGCGTTGTCACTTTCTACAATCTCTTCATAGAAACATGCTTGGGTATCATCATTCTTGACTGTAAAATTATGTAAAATGACTCTTCTGCTGAATTAACCCACTCTCCTTTTATTATTCCTTTTCTGACAACCTCCTCTAAATTTTGTCTGATTTTATACCACTGTGTTTTATCTATTTAATTTTATGCGAGCTGACTTCTCTCCCCCAATCGTTTTACTAAATTTATTCTTTTGGAAAATACTCAATCTTTCATAGTAACCAATAAAATCTTTCTTACATCTTATCCTCTTAGATTATTCTGGTTATGCAGAATTGGTGACTATCTCTTCCTCCTTGTCACTGTGTTTTCTAGGATCAGGTTTCCATTTGTTTATTCGGATATTCATTCACTTCCTCCAAATGTACTCTTCAGGGTTTGGTGAGTTAGGCCCAGTGTTCAGAGGCAGCAGTTGCATTCGAGCATCGATCAAGGCATTAGCTTTCCACTTATTCTGGATTTATGCCTGTTTATGTGATAGTCACATTTCCATGGACTTATTAGGTAAATATTTATGGGGCACCCATTTTGTGCCAAAGGACTCTGTGCTAGGGATACAGTGATGAGCATTCAAAATAGGCTTGCTGAGGTGAACTCTTGAGGACTCAGGCAAACATTAGTTCACTCATTCATTCAAAAATATAATTCGTTGGATGCATGTTATGTGTCAGGAACTAGTTTAGGCACCAGGTATATGGTGGTGAAGAAAAAAAGTCCCTGACTTCATGGAGTTTATATTATACTGGGGAAAACAGACCATAAAATAAACTGACAACATAATATGAAGGAGGTTATGCATGCTATGAAGACTATCAAATCAGGATAAAGTTTAGAGGTGAGAGACATGATTTTTAGGTAGGGTGTTTAAGAAAGGCCTGTTTAAAAGAGGTGTTTTTGGAGTTCCCATCCTGGCTCAGCGGTAATGAACCTGACTAGTATTCATGTGGACTCAGGTTTGATCACTGGCCTTGCTTAGTGGGTTAAGGATCCGGTGTTGCCATGAGCTATGGTGTAGGTCACAGATGCAGCTTGGATCCCACAGCATTGCTGTGGCTGTGGTGTAAGACAGCAGCTGCAGCTCCAGTTGGAACCCTAACCTGGGAACTTCCATATACTGCGAGTGCCAGCCTAAAAAATAAAAATTAAAAAAAAGAGAGTGTTCTTGAGACGAATTAGATGGAAATGGGGGAGTAAAGTATGTGAATACATGAATAAAACCATTTCCAGCAGAGGGAACATGAAGTGTGAAGTCTTGAGGTGAGGTTTTGTATTGTGCACTTCACTTGAAAGAAAGCCACTGAACCAGAAGGGAGCAAGTGAAAGCCACTGAACCAGAAGGGAGATTAGAGTAATTGGTGTTGACAAAGTAGATCCTTTTCATGGGGCTTCTTGAGTGTCCTCACAATGGTGCAGGTAATTGTTGAACTGTCATCTCATGGAGTGAAGATGATGAAATGCGGAGTAGACAACAGCTAATGATCAGGAAACAGGAGCAAAGTATAAACCTTTGTTTCTTTTAAGCCACTGAACTTTGGGTGTTATTTTTTATCTTTCTTAACTGTTATAAATGCCAAGTGTGTAACAGGTATGTGAGAACGGAACATTTTTTTTTTTGCCTCATTTATGACAGTAGTACCAATTTGAAAGGCCAGCGGAAAGAGAAACGGTAACTTGTACAGAATTTCACAGGCATTAACCAGAGACAGCCTCATGCTTTTGAATCCCATATCCACCTGAAGAACCTAAAAGATAATTTTATGGAAAAATGATTTTGTGAAGTGACCAATAAAGAGATTTATGTGGAGACAGTGGTTGCATTTCTCTGCTTTCCCATTACATCTGTCGCATCTTTGAGGAAGAGGGTAGAGGTGTATCTACCTTCTAGTACTAAGTATAGCTAGAAAGATTCAAGAAGGGACACTTAGAGAACTTTGAAATATATTCCTTGATGATCACCACCACTGAATATAAAAGGATAGAGAAAGACAAAAAATGCAACTTCATTATAATCTGTATTTTATGCTTGCAGATACATGGAGAGTGATGAGAGAAAGAGAGAAATATTAAATTAAAAAGTATCTTTCTTACTGTACTTTTCACTCTTTTTTCACATCCTCTCCCCTCCACTGACTAAGGAGGCTTTTTAGAACAATAGGTTATCAAGTCAGCAAGATGCTATAGGAGGCAGGTGACCAATAAGAACAAAGAAGAAGCTCTATTTTTCTTCTTGTTGTTTTCCATGGTGTTTTCTTATGTTGTATTAGAAGCTTTTGTTTTGCTTTTGGTATACTAGTTTTGTGTGTGTGTGTGTGTGTGTGTGTTTGCTACAATCTGAAGAATGTAGGAATCCACTGTTGTATCAGGCTGGAACCATAAATTTATCACTCTAGTCTTGATTTTAAGGGATTGTAGGAGGATGGATTTATGACACAGAGGCCAAAGAAAGGGAATTGCCAAAGAAAGTAGAGTGAAGATAGAGGGAGAAATTGCTTCTAGGCATCTATTCAAGTTGGTTACAGTCCAGATTCTAATCTGGGATCAGTTACTAATTACTTTTCACAGTCCTCTGGATTCTGAATTTGGCTGTGATCATCTGACTGGTAAGATTGTTATTTCTGTAAATAGGCAGTAACTAAATATTCTTCCAGATTTTCTGAAATCTATGTCTTTATCTCTAAGAGTAGATCTATATATCTATATGTAGATAGATGAATGGATAGATATAATTAGATATAGAGATATATAAATGTAGATAGAGATATATACATAGATATTTCTAAGGAACTTATTAACATTTGCTTTATTTATATTTTCTCTGCTATGTAGTGTTCTCTTCAGTTTTGTGTATCAGTGAATTTATAAACATGCTGCCATATGAAAAGTGAGCATATATGAGTAGAATTTATTTAGTAGCTTGGGTTGCAGTCCACTAAGTTAACCAATAAGTTTCTCTGGACTCATACCTATTTTTAAAAGACAAACCCTCTGGAATAGATTTTGGACTTTATCATGGCTAGTATTTTGGGAGTAGAAGTTGGTAATAGGACAAGAACAATAATAATATGTGTAGAAGTGGAAAAAAATGAAGAGGCTTCACATTTGTAATGGAAGGAGATTCTGAGGTATCCTCTAGGGGTTGAAAAAAGGGAAGATGGAGAATAACTTTCTTGTTATTGTATAGAGCTCTGGATATTAAATTAGACATATTTAGTTGGTACGACCTCTGCCTGTTGCTGAAATAACCATATTCATGTGTTCTTTTACTTTGCTCTTATAGCCAGTTGCTCATCTCTTATTAAAAACTTGAGTGACTGACAAGGGCATAGCCATTGAAGCCTTAGCCAATAACCTGGTATACGTGCAGGCAATCAGCTGGGAATGCGCAGGTTCAGTAGTGGAGGGCTCCCTCACATACCGTTCCAGAATATTTGTGCAGGTGCTACCAATCCAAATAATGGCTGGTGGGCAAGGTGAACTAGGGATCACCCAGGCTTATGTAATTAACCATAGTGTCCAGTCTGGGGAGCTGCGAGATGAGACTTTGCAATAGGAATCTCCTAACAGTGTGTCACACTGAAGAGTCAGGCAGCCAGCACCTCTTTTATTACAGGAGCTTTGATACTCGTGTTGAAAGCTGGACCAGAGGCATTGATGATAGATACAAAAAATAATCCTTATAGAAAAACTGGGAAAAGAGTTAGATTGTGAAATCCATAGCCAAAAAGCCCAAGCTTCCCAGGAAGGTTCTTGTCCCAGCAGGAGAAGGGAAACATAAATCAGTGAATGGGAAAAGCCCTGGTGCTCTGAGCAAGTCTTCATGACTGAAAAGGTGAGAGGAAGGAGGGTAGCTAATAAAACACTGCATCTTCTTGGGTAAGGATTTGCCTGGGCTTGTGATATTGTCAGTCTCATCTACTCTCTAATGTCTGAAGCAAGAATATAATTGTCTCTGAAAACTGAAGACAGAGGCTGAAGTTTGAAAAGTTCAAACTTTCCCCATTACTTCACAGTTAGATTCACTAGTGGGCTGGCAAAGCAGACAAGAACTTTCTCCTTCTTTATTCTCCCCAAGTAGCCAAGGGGCCCTTTAGAAGAATAAGCTCATAAGTACCAGGCACTTTGTAATCAGACGTGACTGTTATAAAGGCTGCTTATATTCCAGATTTTGGCTTTTGCATCTCAAAAATGTTTTTAATGTACATTTTTTTTTCTTTCAGCAATACAGTTTATTTGGTTCTTTTAAAATTCTTGAGCAAAGAAATAGCAACAAATGCAAACCAAAGAGTACAACACCCACTTCAGTCCAATATTCTGAGTCTCTGACCCTTAGAGAACTGAATGTACTTTTAGACTTGGAAAATATGTTACCCACTATTTAACCTAAAGTTCAATATAATTATAACTAAAAAAATAAAATAAGTGTTTAAAAATATATTACACTTACTTATCATCATGGTAAGCACTTAAATACATAATGTTCTAGGCATTCTTTAGTACAGAATAAAACTATAAAAGAGGAGTTGTAAATACATGATTCTCCCTTAAGAAAAGTTTACCCTGTCCTGCCTGTCCTCCTTATAGCATGTGACAGCATCTCCCTAAAATGCAGATATTATCATGTCATCCTTTTCTTCCTCATTGATGCCTTCTTCTTTATAGTTTGTGGAGCAACATAGCCTTCTGCCGTTTTCCTCCTTCATGTTTTGTTTTTATTGTCTATTCATCCTTTTCCCTTTCTTGCACTATTAATATTGGTTATCCCATTATTTCAGTTTTCTAGCCTCAATCTTCTCCTCTTTTTTATGGAACACACTTTAAGTAGAGTATCGATGCCTATGTTGTTAAACCTTTGTTTATATTTCTAGGTCAGCTTATTGACATGCCTGTACTATTAAAACTCAAAATATATATTTCTAGCTTAGATCTTTCTCCTGAGACATGATACCCACTGAACAATCTCACCGCTTCACAGCACTTCAAACTTAACATGTCTAAAATCAAATCCTTAATTTTGCTGACCTTATAACCTGATACTTTTCTTTCCCTTCTTATCTCCTATCTCAGTTAATGATACCACCATGACTCTAGTTGAATAAGCGGGACACTTTATGTCCAGTTTGACATCACCTGCCCTTACCAGCTGCATTCAGTTTGGTGCCGTGTCTTGTCAGTTTTGCCTCTTTTACAGTACTCAGCAGTGTCTATCATTTTTCATCCCTTTTATTTGGCATGCTTAGTTAAAGTCTTTACCATTTCTCATGTGGCTGATTGAATATCCTCCTAACTGGTCTCCCACCATTTGGCTGTCCTATCAAAGATATCACGGTGCCAGAATGATCTCCCTAAAATGCAGATATTATCATATCACTTTATTTTTAATACTCATCAAGTCTTTTAAGATTAGAAGATTTCAAATTCCGTGCTGTATAATAGAAGTGTCTTCCTGTCCCATTTGCAACTCTTGCTTATCTTCCTGCTACTCAGTTCCTGGAATTCTATAGCCGTAAATAAACTTTACAGTCAGGGAGCCCCATTGTGACTCAGTGGGTTATGAACCCAACTAGTATCCATGAGGATGCAGGTTCAGTACCTGGCCTCTCTCAATGGGTTAAGGATCTGGCATTGCCATGGGCTGTGGTGTAGGTCACAGACCCTTTGGCTGTGTGTAGGCTGGCAGCTGAAACTCCAATTTGACCCCTAGCCCGGGAAATTCTATATGCTGCAGGTGTGACCCTAAAAAAAGCAAACAACAAAAAACAAAACAACTGTCCTCCACATCTTTGTGTACACTGCTTACTCTAAGACACTTTTCCTTTCTTACCTCTATTAATTTTCACTTCCTTCACCCCTTAATCAAACACACACACACACACACACATTTTATTTGAATAAGTACTTTTTGTCTGCAAAATTGGCCTAAATCTTGGAGAAGATTCTTCCATGACAAAACAACTCAAAATATTAAGCTCCCACATGTTTTGATGAACACCTCTTTTAAAGCCATTTTACACTGCATCTGAATAAACTTTTAAAAAAATCCTCTAAACTGAAAAGTCCTTCTTTTAGAATGGTTCTTCATGCATAGGAAGTGTTCAAATTGGTAGCTCTACTTAATAATTAATGTGTGGAGAATCTATTTAAAAAAAATCCATCCCATTTAAAAAGTAATTGTCAGAGGTTGAGGCTATGGTGTTTGTTGCTCTTATTGAGAAAAATGATTCAAAAGTTATCTTACATTCCTCTAAGTTCCTCTTGGTCAAGCCCTCAGCTTAGCAAAGCTTAAATATAGCTGTCAGCATATTTTCAGCACAAATCTGTTAAGTACTGTAGTTAACTCTTTTGAGTTGTTATTATTATTAATTTATACTTAGTGTTCACTATAAGAAATAGTGTTTCTTAAAATGAACTTTTAATTGTTCACCCTTCTCTAATTTTCTAGTGGCCCCAGATTATTAAAAATAAAACCCAAAGTTGGGAGCTTTGGTTTGGCATATGCATGCAATTGTGTATGGAATGGATGGTCAATGGAACCCTACTGTATAGCACAGGGAACTCTACTCAATATTTTGTGGTAACCTGTATGGGAAAATAATCTGAAAAGAATGGATAGATGTATATGGATAACTGAATCATTTTGTTGTACAGCAAAAATTAACACAACATTGTAAATCAACTATACTTCAATAAAATTCTAAAAAATAAAAAATATTTAAAAGGTAAAAAAGTAAAATTAAAAACAAATAAAATCTTAAGGCAAAAAAAGTCTATAGTCCACAGACCCTCTATGATTACATCTTCTTTCAAATAACTTCCTCGCAATAGAAATTATTGAGTGAATTAACTGTTGAATATATTATATTTTCAGCATTCTGAGGAAGGCAGTGTATAGAATTGCACTGAAGCATTCCTCAGACAAAATGATAATTGCTTGTATTCTCCATGGATAGTATTTGTTTCTGGTTTCAGCCATCTATTTAGCATGATGCAGTCTGAGATATTTCTTCTGCAACATAAAAACTGTCTCAAAAAATAATTCCAAAATACATGTTATATAAAGTTTCTACGTGTTGTATAACTACTATGGAGAAAGCATATGTTGAGAATTAAAATATTTTAGGTTAAGTTTAGACCCTAAATTTACTGCGAAATTATGTGTTTGGTTTCCTAGAAACTGATATAATGAATACTGAGGGCTATGTTAGGTATTTATTTAAAAACAACTTTGTACCCTTTGGGAAATTTTTTATCTAATCACTTAAGTGTAAAAGGATGAATCTGAAACTACAAGAGGAATATTATAGACGATTAAAATGAATTTAGTTAAATGGAGGGAAAAAAATGAGCTTGAGCTTGCTATGCTATACTAGATATACTGCAATTATAGTCCCTCCATTGAACATAATGACTTCATTCTACAAGCAGCATTAAGTAGGATTTTCCATATATATCGTATGAAGGAAAAGTATATATTGTTACTTCTTTAATCCCCATGTCTTGTCTTTAAAATTAAACGGATTTTCCATCATTAAATGTTTAAATGAAGGAATGTAAGACGTCTAATCTATTTCTTCACTCTTTTTGGAATAATTTTACCTTTTATGATTTTATTTTCTCTTTTTGTCAGCACTTAAGATCTTTTTTAAAAAGGACCTGTCCTCAGGGTTGGCATGTGGAAATTCACAATTAAGACAAATCTTCATTACTCTTCTGTTTGTTAATTAACTGAACACCTTAATCAGAAGATCTATCAAGCTTTCTTTCCTAAAGTGTTTAAGCAATGTGAGAGTGAGGCTCGTGTGCAGTAAGTGTGATATGGAACAACTGGATTTAGTTTCATCTCATATGCAATAACATGGTGTGAAAATCATTGAGGAGTGAAGGCATAGGTAATTAAAATATGCTTTGTTTTCCTTTTCTATGAAATGCCTTTATCCTATTTACAAAAAAATTCCAGCAAAACGAACAAATAAGCAAAAAGCAATAATTATAAAAAAAAGCTATTTGAATTAGAAAGGTTTTCAAGTTAATGCAAACAGTGAATATTAACTCCAGACGAGCTTATTATGAATAAGAATCATACAATAAAATGATTGCTTTAAAACAAAAATCTCAACATGCCATTCCTTTAGTAAACCAGTGCAAGTGGTTTACGCTAATAAATAAGACGTGGGTCCTCGCATGTGTCACCAGCCTCCTTTGCCAGTACTTCCCCTACTATCTGCACTGCAAGCTCAAAGGTGTTCTTTCATTTCTTTGAAATGCCATGCTCCTCCTGGCCTCAAGGACATCTAACATATTCTTTCCATTGCTTGGAAAACAATTACAGTAATCCATAATTTTTACTTTCAGAATTCAGAGTGGAGTCTTCTGCTCAAATAATTTTTCTGGATCAGCAGCAGCAGGTGGCAGTACAAATGGGGGAGATGTCACCACCTAGAAAATACTTAAGAACATTTAGAAGCGTTTTTTTTTTTTTTTTTTTTG
>PVHT020000885.1:1490158-1556451 GCA_004024745.2 Catagonus wagneri | reverse complement strand
CCTTGGCAACCACAAGTCTGTTCCCCAAGTTCGTGATTTTCTTTTCTGTTGAGATGTTCATTTGTGTAGTGTTTTAGACTCCAGTTATAAGAGATTTCACATGACATCTGTCTTTCTCCTTCTGACTTGCTTCACTCAGTATGAGGGTCTCTAATTCCATCCATGTTGCTGCAAATGACATTATTTTATCCTTTTTTATAGAAGCGTTTTTTACTTCTGGACTGAACGTTGCTGCTTTTAGTGCTCAAGGACCAGGATGCTAATTGATCCACAATGTGAGGTTAGTTTGCACATTGAAATATTACTGTTCATCTCAAAATGCAGAGTGTCTCCATTGAGAAGTCCTGATTGAGAGAAGAAATCAAATTTTTTATTAAAATTTCTACTAACTGTCTGATTTATTGCAATTATAAGTAAATAACTTTATTGTCTATTTAATATTAGGCCAAATAAAATTATTGGGCACAGGACAGAAATACATCATCTCTGATTCAGAATTCAGGGTACTTCTTTACTTATCCTTTAGGGAGGAGAAAGTCTTATTGATTTGTAAATTTGTAAAATATAACCCAGGGGTCTTGTTAAATTTACTTCTTCCCTTGGGAATGGGCTGTGTATAGTCCTGCTCCTCCTTAGGGAAACGTCACAGTGTTACTGTTGTGTTGATGGGTAAGTCTGCCTAACTGTGGAGTATAAACTGCAAATCTATTTACTTTTCTTACAAAACTACCAGTAATAAAAATGATATTTAGCTTCTATCTGATATCTTTTACAAACTCTTAATTTTTAGCCCTTCTTACAAAACCCATGGTTTCCTTCTTAGGCCACACTGCCTATGAAGAAAGAGGTAACAGGGAGCAAAATTTTAGCATAAATTTAGTATAAACAAAGTAACAAAGCTTCCAGTGTGACCATGCCTTTGATTAAGGGCAAAGTATTTTGATTTGGGTTTTTCCAGTTGTGCAGTTAGATTTCAGCTTCTGCTGCCTGGGGAAAAAATGCTTTCAGGCAGCCACATAATCTTGCCAAAGGAATGCTTGGGTATTGGCCAGTGGGCAGGCACAGGTAGACTGGCAAGTAGAACTGAAGCCTGTGAAAGATAAGAGAATCAGATAGAACATGAACCTCAACAAATCTGTTGTGTCTTCATGATATAGATGGCTGCAGGCTTCACGATGTTACAAGCAGAGCTTTTCCTGAGCAGGCACAGGAGAGCCAAAGCTGCTTCTCTGTTAAAGAGAGTCTTCCCAGCTATAGGTCTCATGAAATCAGAGGAAGGAACTAGACTTTCTCAAATTTCAAATGTGAGTAAGATCTTGATGTGCTAAAGAGCCCTAGGGAGCCTACAGACTTAAGTTATTAAACAAAGGTATAGGTAAGTAGCATTGGGTCAGATGCCCCAAGTTCTATTCAGAAGTCAGGACCAAGAAAGAAAGTCTGGTGGAAGAGTTGGAAACTACTCAAATCATTTCTGGGTGTGGTTCAAGGTGATTTGGTCATTATAACTGGGTTTGCAGGTTTTTCCAGTGCTCTAATAGAAAATCCCCCAAACCTTATGGACATCAAGAATGGAGACGTGGCAAAGTCAGCCCAAATATGAGCCTATGGAATTGTTCCTCCCCAGCCCCAGAGGCCTAGATTTCAAAAGCTTCAAAAGCTGCTTCAGTTCAGAGAGTCAGTGACAGCAGCAGTTGGGCACAGGACTAAATTGTTGATTCACAAGAAATAGTGGCAGCCGTATTCCTAGACAGACCTCACCTGGAATGCTGCACCAAGTGCTAGGGACTCAAAATTGAAAGGATATAGACTTTAAAAGATTTTGGAATGTATCAACTTAGAAAGAAAAGCAAAAAAGTAAGATCAAGTGACTGTGGCAGTCACCACTTTGAAACTCTCAAGAGCCATTCTGACAGAAGATGTGGTAGAAATAAGAGTCTTCCATCATCTGCCTCCCCTGATATGTTAAATGTACAGTAATAAAATTCATCTCTTGCTGGAGGTTTCTCCTAATTTGGTTCAGGTTTGCAGGTTTTAATTCTGAAAATATTACTAGCATTTGCTGAGGCTAAGCTACTTACTCTGTTTCTTACACTCTCTTGAAGTGCTTCTGTATTCGTATACATATATATGAACATCATTTTTAACTCCATTAAAGAATAACTGGCTTTTCATTCAATATGGATCAAACTGTAGTTACTTGTCGTTTTTAAATATTTTAAATCCAGATACGAGACAGTCCCTAATTAATAATCTTTTTGAGCACGTCCTTAGAAAATTTTCCATATTTAATTTTTTAGATAATCTTTATTCCTATTTCTTTATCTCACTTATTAACCCCTTAAGGAAATCATGTCATTTTGTTTTAGGTAAAGTTTATTACTAAGTTTATAAGAATCACCATAGCCAAAACAGTGTCGTATCACCCATAAACCTCATGTATATTTCCATTTTTCATAATGTTTTATATTCTTTTGTTGGAATTTTAGAAAGATACATGCACCCCAGTGTTTATTGCAGCACTATTTACAGTAATTAAGACATGGAAGCAACCTAAATGTCCATCAAGAGAGGAATGGATAAAGAAGATGTACGTATATACAATGGGATATTATTCAGCCATAAAAAAGAGTGAGATAATGTCATTTGCAGCAACATAGATGGACCAAAAGATTATCATATTAAGTGAAATCAGACAGAAAAAGACAAATATCGTATGATACCACTTATAGTAGAGAAATGATACAAATAAACTTATTTACTAGACAGAAACAGACTCAGACCTTGAAACTAAACTTATGGTTATCAAAGGGAAAAGGTGGGATGATGAATAAATTAGGAATTTGGGATAAACTTATATGCACTATTAGATATAAAATAGAACATCCACAAGGACCTACATACAGCATGGGGAACTCTACTCAATATTATTTAATAACCTATATGGGAAAAGAATCTGAAAAAGACTGGAGGTGTGTGTGTGTGTGTATAATTGATATATATATATAATTGAACCACTTTGCTGTACACCTGAAACTAACACAGCATTGCAAATCAACTATACCCCAATATAAAATAAAAATTAAATTAAGTACATTGTAATAATTTTTAATGAACTTTTCTCACTTTAGTTTTCCAAGCTATTTTATTTGTTAATATTGTAAAAGGTTTCCTGTCTTCCTTTATATTTTAGATAAAAATAATATAAATGCTATTATATTCTATATGCTCATTTCATGGCTAACGTTTGATTTTTTTTCCAAAAATGGTTTGATTCACTCTTTTGGGTTTTCTAGGTATAAAATTTTAGAAGAATATTTCCAAGTATAAATGTATTTCTTCTACTCCCGCATCCGTAATTCACAGAATTCACCAGGAGCATTACCTGCTCACACTGAAAGAGCTGAGTCATCCAATGAGGAAACAGAAGAAAAGATTGAAACAATGTAACAAAAGGAACAGGATGCAGTTTCCCAGTTGATGAAAATATCAAGAGCCTGGCTAAGAAGGAGCAGTTAGGATGTGAGCGAAAGAGAGGAAACTCATCAATACTTGGAACTAGATGGAACACTTCTGCGTTTTTTCCATTCTTTCAGTCGCCCCACCTAGAAGAGGTGAAGTAACTGATCTAGATGGAAAAATTAGGAAATATGAATTGAACACATGAGGCTCATCTCCTCTTGCTTCCTCTTGGAAATGAACATCTCACAGGCAGCAGGACTTCTCTGCTCCTCCCATTCCTCAGCCCCAACCTCTGGGCCCAGCACTGCCTGAGACTGAAAAGGTGAGTCTGCTTATTCCTGGGTTGGGAAACAAAATTTGCTTTCATGCTAAGATATTTTCCAATGGAAACTTTACAAAAATAATGATGACATTTTGGCCTTCATGTTTTTAATCATTTGCCTTATCTGTCAATTTATTTAGAACCCCTACAGGAAAGAGGTATAATTTAATCAGGCTTCTCAAAGATCTGCAGGAGAATTTAAGGTCCCTGAGGGCAGAGAGCCTATCTTTTTTAGTATTCTCTCTCTAGCATACAGTGGTTAAGTGAGAATTCTGGACTCAAACTAAATTAGTTTCACAATCTTGACTACACTGTTTACAAGCTCTATAATGTGTGATAAGATAGACATCTTCAATAAACCTCATTTTAACTGCGAGATAGTGTGCATAATAATAGTACCTACATGAAAGTGCCTGAGAGAATTAAACTGGATAACCCATAGTAAAGTTTAGACAATGAGCATTACATATTAAGTACTCAATAAAAGTTGGTGAGGAGTTCTCACTGTGGCACAGTGGGTTAAGAATCCAACTGTGATGACTTGGGTCACTGTGGAGATGCGGGTTCAATCCTTGGCCCAGTGCAGTGGGTTAAAGGATCTGGCGTTGCCACAACTGTGGCATAGGATTTAATCCCTGGCCCAGGAACTTCCATATGCCATGGGTGTGGCCAAAAAATGTTGGTGATTATTATTATGACACATGGATGGTAAAAAATAAATATAATCTTAAATGGATGTAATCTGTTGAAAACAAGAGTGGACTAGTTATTGAGAAGTTTGTTCTCTGGAATCCAGATCTGTGCAAGTATAAACATACTCTGCCAAAGAAGAAATTTCTTACAGTCAAAAAAGAGGAGACTTTTGTGAAAATCAGATTGTACAGTTTGTTCATGAATTAAGTAAATGAACTACATACAATTTGAATTTATCCCAGAAATTCTAGGAGACTTGGTTATTAAGAAATCTGTAAATATAATATACTTAGAGTATGTTTTATCTAGATTATACAAGTTAAAATAATTTATATGAGTGTATTTGTCTATCTATCCATCTATCCATCCATCCATCCATCCATCCATCCGTTCATATCTTCTAAGTGCTCTCTGACCTGCTATCCAGTCTATAAAGTTGACCAGATTCCCAGAGGAGGTCTGGAATATCTGCCTAGGTAGTCATTCCAGGCCCCCGTGCCTGGGTATCAGATCCATGTGAGTGGCCTTTCAAGTAGATCAGTTCTGCTGACCAGCATGGCAGGAGTCAAGCAAGACTGAGCTGCTGGAATTGTACTGACACACTGATTTTGTGTGACTCTCACTCACTGGTATACAGGACAAATTCACAGCTTTTGGCTACCCATAGTTCAGCACCAGACCTTGGGTTTGAGCACTGCAGAGGCAGTGGCTCTTGTACATCTATGTTATGACCCTGGTTTTGCCTCCAGTCCCAGCAGCTAAGAGTGGTAAAGATGGCAGGAGGCATTCTTTGCACTGGATACAAGTGATGACTGATGCGGCTGTCATCACTTGTATCCAAGGTGGTCTCTCCTCTACTCTTAAAACTCCACTCCATCTGTCAGGGTTACCTCCTTAGGTGGTTGTTATTTTATATTCCCTGGACTTTGAGGCAGTTGCTCTAAAATGCTACCAGGCCCTTCTTACAGATTTCCTCTTTTGCTCCTAATTGATATCTCCTTAGTTGGTCTTAAGCTGTGCCACAGGCAGGACAGCCATTCCTGGATAAATAGGATGAGCTCATCTCACTCCTTCCATCACCCCTCTTGCTGGTGGCCATTAGTAGCAGTCAGAAATGCAATACACATGGGAAACAAGTCACGCTGTAGAAATGTAGTGATGACAACCTAAACTGCTCAAGAGAGGACATGGCTGGAAGATATGTTGTTCTACATTCGTGCTATAAATATCCTACAGGTAAATTAAACATGACCAGAAATATAATTATCATTGACTTTTATCTGCATACTTTGGGTAAGGCTTGCATTTGTGGTCATCATCAATAAAACACAGTAACCACTTTTTAGAAGCAAGTATTCATGGTTGTCAGGATTTATGCTGCAGCATCATAAGTAATGATGTAAGCAAAATTAATTAAATGGTATTGGGTAACTACAGAGTCAAGAAGACATATATTGTTTTAATATGAACAGATTCTGAAAAACCACTGCTTCGTGATTAACAGCAGGCACTACCTCTTTCTTGAAGTACATAAGAAATTAGCTAGAAATGATGCACTTGGAAATAAGTAGAAGAGATGGTTCTTGGTCATGAACAAGAATAGATTGTGCCTTTTGAACTCTATTAAGAATCTTCGCAAGCTCTTATTGGACAATAAATGTGTAATTACCTCTTCTCTACCCATTATTCTAAGTTATCATTGATAAATCACTATGCCCTGAATGAACCCATGAATTTTTTGTTCTGAAAAAGTGTATTTACCTGGGGTCCCACATACCACAGGGGTGGCCTTGAATACAATCTACCAGTAAGTCAAAAAGATGTGATATGATAATGTCAAATGATATGAAAAGCTATTTAATTTTTTTAACATGTGTTAAAAACACAGTAAAAATTAAATTTAGGATATTTCCTTAAGAAAACATCTTTTTTCCATCTCAGAGCTATCATCATAATTATTTATAGAACATTAGAAACTTTATAGTTAGACAAATCTGATTTTGAGTCCAGTTTCTATCACTTACTGGCTTTTGGTTCCTGGAAACACTATTAAAGTCTAAGTTTCTTATCAGTAAAATTAAGTAAGGCAATCTTATCTATGTCATAGGATTGTTGTGACAGTTAAGTAAAATATTGTTTGCAATACACTTAGCAAAGTGCCTGGAATGTAGTAAGAAGTCAATAAATAATAGTCTCTTAAAAACAAAATCACCCAAGCTGAGAAACAACTTTACGAACAGTGGGTAGGATATGCATGAGGACAATTACAGGATGTCAGTGTGTCCAATTCTAAGTTGAGCGATGCATAGACTTGAATGGAAAAGCTAAATATTATAGAGAGATTTCTCTCCTATTCATTTTATATGTTTATAGAATTCTACTAAAATTCCAGATTGTTTTGATTTAATATAATTACTCTGATATTCATATAAAATAGTGTATAGTACATAAAATCTTAGTGGATTTTGAAAAAGAAATGCAATGATTAAGTGGCTTGGTCTATCAAATATATAACTATATTATGCTCTAATAATTAAAACCAGGAAATGCTCACATGAGAATCAACTGATACATAATAAACTAAAGAGCCTGGAAACAAAATTTTTAGCTTATAGACCTGTAGATATACATGTAGATATAAAGGTAGCTATGAGGTCAGCATCCCAAAATAATAAAAATATAGACTATTCAATCTATGACTGTGGAAGAGTGACGTGGACAAATGAAGTTATACTATCACCTCTCTGAATTATCCAATAACTTCCAGATGTTTCAAAGATTAAATAATAAAATAAGTAGTTATTTATAGTATATATAAGCACATGGCTGTGTGCAAAGAGTGGAACTATAACCAAAGAGCCTGATACATTCAATACGTTAAGTTTTTTCTTTGTTAAAAATATTACGAATTCAATTTTAAAAGGTAGTGCTTTCTCTAATGCAATAGTGCAAGGGACAAAGTATGAGCTCAGTAATAGCGCAAGTGTTCAGGGGACCATTTTAGTTAGTTGTGGCACATCTATATAATGGAGAATTTTTTTGTTAGCCATTGATCCTATCTTTTAAATAGCTTTTGATTATTTTGAAAACAATTATTATATGATACTAAGAAAGAAAACTCAAGATAAATAAAATGCACAATATGATCCTGATTATATCAGAAATAAAAATTAGTACAAGGGTATTAATCAAAATTTGACAGCAATTACCTTGAGGTAATGTAAATATTTTTTGTGCTTTTCTGCATTTACAGGGTAGAATTTATAGACAGACAAAGTAATCAAGTATATGTTAAGTTTATAAATCAGTGACAGGACTTTAATGAAGACAAGAAAATTGGGAAGGAAGATATTCTTATTCAAATGGGAAAAAGGTAGGAACTCTTTCCTTTCAGAATTTTTCAAGCTTAAATAACTACAGGGCTTTCAAATATACTTTCTTCTCTGGTAGGTTAGAGAGAATGAAAGAAAGTTAATTTTGAAAATATAGTTGGTAGTGCCCTACTGGTGAGAATTAAATCAATAAATCAATGAGACTCTATCGGTAATTATTTAACTGGCAGGGAGCGAGCATATAGTATTAAATTTTAGACCTACGTTTACTTTTTGGGTCAAGGTTTACATACCAGGAAATGAAGTTTGGCGTGTAAGCAGAATAAGAACACTATTTTTTTTTTTTTTTTCAAGTCAGGGTAAAGGAATATGCATGGAGAAACACTTATGTTGTGGAGAGTTCCAGAGAGTGATGATACTGAGGTTGTCCTTAAATTTAGCCAAGTCCTTGATGTGAGAAATTTCAGTTCATTGTTGATGACACAGATTGCAGAAGCATATGGAAGCAATTAGTGGAAAGTAAATCGAGACTGTGGGTACAGGCTGCATGTTTGTGGAGCTTGACTAGATAAAAGGAATAATACAGGATAAGATCTAAAAGAGGCAACGAGGACTTGGGTATCTTCTTTCAGAGTTGAGGAAATATGAGCATGAAAGAAAGCAAAGGAGAAGACAAAATTGATGATTCTCTGGTGGAGGGTGGGAGTCAGGAGTACATGGGTAAGAGCAGCGCCTCATTATGAGCCAATAGCAGGTTCTGTAGCAGAGGCTGAAGGTTTGGATTTCTAGGTAAGAAGAGAACCGCTATACTGCTAAGATTAGTGGAAAGGAAGTTCTGATATGTGTAAAAATTTGTCCAAAGACAGGAATCTCGGGATTTGGGGGTAGCGGCAATGTAGTACGTGCAGGTAAGGAGCGTTTGATCAAATGAGACTGGCTCTCCATGAATTAGATGTATGACCTGAGACATGCCTCATCTTTGCTGTGCTTATTAACCTTTGCTGGGTCTGTTTCTCCTCATATCAGTGGGCATATTATGCATGCCATATAATTTTCCATATGACTTGGGAAAGAAGAAACTACAAAATATGAGAAATCCCTTCAAAAGTTGTAATGCATCTTTATAGGAAATAATTCTATAATGAAATGAGGTGGAAGAGGGCCAAATGACGGCAGATAAAGGGTTTTTGAAGAAATTCCTTAAAAACTTTAATGCAGTGCCCATGGCCTAAGAGAATGGGATAGCTGGTAGCCATAACAACAGCTTGTTAAATTCCTGTGACAATCCTCCAACAATCTTGCTTTCTGAATATGATGCTTTTGATCAGCGCCTAACGTATTTGAGCACAAGCACTCTTCTTACATACTATCTTCATTTAGCAATAAGGATGATGTTTATTATTTAAAAACCTTTCTGAGGCTTCTCCCATAGTGGCCTTTTAGACTTGCATTGCTGGTACTATGGAGATATCTTAGAATCTAGAAGCACAGTGGGTCTGTGGGAACAGAGAGATTCTCACGCATAGAAATCTCCATAAAACATCTATAGCATTGTCTTAGGTTGCTTGGAGAAACTGCATTCATATTCATAATGTATTGCATAATTATGAGATCCTGATTTTCATATTTCCCAGTGTGCCTTTTCAGTTCTGCTCTATCACCAAATTAAGGGAGACAACACAGCTTTACAAAATTAAAGTGTTCTGTTTTGTCTGTTACTATTTGACAGTACTCTATTTTTAATTTGCTCATCATTGATCCTAATAAAGACAAACTGTCATTGTAACCATTGTCCAGAATGCAATACATTAGTTTTATTGCCTCTATAACAGCTGTTCATGTGTCGCTTCCTCTGTCATTCAATGATGATGTGTCCTTTTCTACATACAATGCCAGAAAATATGGGAGAGCTCACAGCACAACACCTCCATATGAACTGGATTAAGTAGAGGGAAATTTTATTGTATGTCATCATTTTATTTCTACTACTTAGTATAGAAAGGGGACATATAGAAGGAAGGCACTTCATTATGTGGGCTGAATAAGTAAAGAATGCATGTTGTGCTTTTTACTAACTTTGTGGGTTTTGTGTTTCAGCTAACTCTCCATGCCTCAGTTTCCACATATAGAAATTGAGAATGATAGAAACTACCTTGCCTGTCTCTGTAAGAATCAAATGAGCAAACTTAGTCATATCTCCAGCAAAGAGATGCAAGCCTATCACAAACATGGGCAGTGTTTACAACAGTGCCTTAAATTTTAAATTAATGCATGTAATAGCTTAAAATTCCATCTTCATTATTTATAAGTTATTATTTCCCTGAGAAAATTTTGTTTATATTCATAGGGATATCTGAAGAGAGTCATGAAATGTAATAGGATCTAAATTTAGGATGTGATAGGCAACCCTGTGTCCAAGATTAGATAAGAAGAAAACACAGAAAACTGAGAAGCAGCCAACAGTAGTCTGTTAAAGTGGGGTGCAACATCTCAGATTCTCATTCCCAAGATTTGTCTCTAATGGTCAGATGTGCTGTTCAAACTTCCTTCTAGGGGGCAGCAGTGCCCTGGAATTTTGCCAATATCCTTTGTTTCTTTAAACCTAGGTCAGTAACTCATGTCTCTTCAAAGAAGAGAAGTCAAAGGAAATGAATTATGTTGTGGCATATTGATATTAGGAAAAGGTAAGGGTCTACTCAAAGTTGTTAGAAGGAAGTTTCTTGGAAGGCATTTATAGAGAAAGCATTATAAAATGGTACAGTTAAGGACTAATATATTACAAAGGTTTTGTTCAGAGCTGAGAAGCTGTCATTTCACTTTTGAATGTACAGAGTTTATTTTTATTGTCATTTTAATGTATACTTTGTTGCTATTAAAATTAAAGGTACTGAAGATAAATATATATTTAGAGAATAAATATTTGAGAT
Source organism: Catagonus wagneri (assembly GCA_004024745.2). Classification (NCBI taxonomy): domain Eukaryota; kingdom Metazoa; phylum Chordata; class Mammalia; order Artiodactyla; family Tayassuidae; genus Catagonus; species Catagonus wagneri. Next base: position 1,545,718 of record PVHT020000885.1, on the reverse strand, counting down.
ATGAATTTTTAAGTATGTGAGAATTGAGCAGCAGTTAACGAACCCAACTAGAATCCATGAGGATGCAGTTTCAATCCCTGGCCTCACTTAGTGGGTTGAGGATCTGGTGTTACTGTGAGCTGTGGTGTAGGTCGCAGATGCGGCTCAGATCCCACATTGCTGTGGCATTGGTATAGGCCAGCAGCTGTAGCTCTGATTCACCCCCTAGAACTTCCATATGCTGTGGGTGCAGCCTTCAGAAGCAAAAAAAAAAAAAAAGTATGTGAGGAATAAGTTCTCCGGAATAAAAACAAAACTCAAAAAACCAAGAAAAAAACTTTCCCGAGAAATGTAAATAGTACTTTTTGGAGGAGATGCAGATAGCTCTGACTTGGGCTTTCTTGAATTTGCTTTGATTTGTTAGAAACGTATGGAATTCATGATTTTTATTTTGAATGGGGATTATGATTTTACATAACAACTCAAAGTAGTGAGCAGAAATAGATTCACAGCTTTGACACCTAAAACTAACCCTTTACTGGTTGAGACCATAGGCCATGGTAAATCTTGACACCAAATTATTTATGAATTTTTATTTCCTATCTCACTTAAACAAATTCAGCTCTAATTATAGGGAGTTTATTAAAATGTTTGGAAACTGGGAATTCATGTTGTGGCTCAGCAGTAATGAACCTGACTAGTATCCATGATCATGCGTGTTCGACCCCTGTCCTCACTCAGTGGGTTAAGGATATAGCATTGTCATGAGCTGTGCTGTAGATCAAAGACATGCCTCGTATCCTGCATTGCTGTGGCTGTGGTGTAGGCAGGTGGTTGTAGCTCCAATTCGATCTCTAGTCTGGGAACTTCCATATGCCATGGGTGTGGCCCTAAAAGGCAAATATATATATATTTTTTATTTTGAAAAATAAGTTCGGAAATTTATATTTTGCAATTTTGTGTTGTGAGCCCTTTTATCGTTATCTGCTAGACCTTGGTCCCAAACTCTGGGAATAAGGGCATGATGACTCAGATGACTCTGTTCATCCAGCAGGATAAAGACAGTGGCTCCAATTAGTTGCTACTAAAAGATCAACCTATAATGTCTTTCCTTTCCTCACACTATTGTTATTTGGGTGGAATGAGGAGCACCCTTACTTTACCTCTTGTTTTCAATCAAGTCTTCTCTCTATAATAATATATCCTGAATTTTTGCAATCATACTTCAGAATTATGATGAGGGTGAAGAGAAGAAAAAAAAAAAATATTGTTTGCCCAGGGCTCTAAACTGTTCTGAAATAACCTCCCTTATTATAACATTAGAGAGGAACCTTGCTTGATTGTCATTATTTTGCAGAATATATGGTACTGACATTTTCCCTTTTCTCCAAGGGAAATAAATAGGCCAAATGGGAAAAATTGTCTTATGAGTTATATATAGCTGTTAATTTTTTTCACCAAGTTCTTACTCATCACTTTTAATTGCCAGACCTTAGAGCTGTGAAAGAAAATACATTGCCACTAATCATATAATGAGATATGATATTATTTATATAGAACGTATTCACTCTTTAACATCTTTCTTTACTTAACATTTGGTGAAAGTGTGCAATTATTACTGGAGAAATTCATATATTCTTCAAACCTGCTGTTCTATTCTTGGTATTTCCTTGTAGCTTATTAAATAATATTTTATATGCTATTGATGTGAGGAGGTGACACTTTTAAGATAAATTCATAAATGTCCCTGGAGGATTGACTATTAAACATGAAATATGAAATTCTGTCACACTGATATGAATGACTGCTACTGTAATCACTGGATGCTCTTTTATTAGGACTTTTATTAATTAAATGTAAAGTCTACCATTGGCCTTATAAAGGTGCTCATCTCTTTTCCTTTAATTTCAAATAGATTAAAAATGGGATTTGGTGTTAATTAAAAACTTAGATTTTATGGGGATTTTAATTGCGAACATTTCAGGGGAAACCATGTAGATGACCTCTTAGCTCTGTTTGCTAATAAACATAGTATTGGACAATAAGACAAAAAAAATAAATCATTCTCAGAAAAGTACACCATCATTAATTCTGTTTTCCGTGTGTGTTAAATCCTGTCCAATCAGGCACAGATAAGAGGCACAATGACTCAGGATCTCCTTGGGAATTTTAAACTTTTACCCTGATGTCTGGAAATTTTGTTTTGACTTTGAAAATATGGGTGGATTTAGGGACATAACAGTAAAAGTTAAAGAAAAATCATTATCACGTGTAATGAGTTTAATGGAAATACTCTGACATCATATTCTGCAAAGATGATTTCATCTGTCTTTAAGTTGAATTTGGGTTGTATAGTGTCACTGATGTCTGAGGTCCCTGCAAGTTTCACATCTTATTATTTATTATCTTAACCAGAGCCTATTGCAATAGAAAGGCCATCTTCTGCGGCAACCTGTAGCACAGGTATTTTCCAATTAGCGTCTTTGCATGTTATACTTTGGCATGAGTTAGGTTTCGCCTTATCACACTGGGCTTTTAAGAGGAGCTCTATCTTTGCAGCCCAGGCTACATGTGTCAAGATTAAATTGGCACACTTTAGAGTATAGTTCCTGTGTTCCTGGCAGTGCTAGCCTGGCTGATACATCTGAGAGAAGGCTCAGCTGTCACTCAGTGACCCATTAACACTACTATTCCATCATGCAGTGTCATTTTTCTCATTCTCACGGAGATAATGCTCCCTGGAGATCTCCAATACCTGCAGGAATGAAAGAGAACAGCAGAGACAGGCTAACTATCAAAGAAGGAGCAAACAACACAGCAAGCCCATGAATTCCAAAAGCAGAATATTAAATTGAGTGAAAATATGAAACCCATTTATGATACCTGGTTTGGGAAGGTGGGGGGAGGATTGAGTTTTAAGAGATATAATAACTTTTTAACAAGCTATTTTCTCCTTTCTTCCTGAATGCTAAAAGTAGTATCCACAATTATACTTGAATCTTGATATATAGAAAAGGCAGCATAGAGCAAGAATTTATTTACGAACAGGGATTTTTGTATTTTATTTGTTTATTTAGAAGTAGCTGGTAGATATAAACCAGAGCATACATTAAGGTGAATTGCTTAATAGTCTAAATAGACAGGGTCTCTGTTTATGGCTGGCTAAATAGATTACAGAATCATCTTAATAAAAGCACAAAAGGGGAAAATGATAACGTGATCTTTGTAACCATAGGCCTAAGACTTCTTTTGTCCTATGATTGAACCAACTGCTTGAGTAAACTCTATTGCTCTCTTTCAGTCCAAACTGTGTATTGGCTAGTGGATCATGATATAAGAAGTTATGCCTTCTGATGTTTACTGTATAAGGGGATATCATAACATTCTTCTTGATTTCCCAGACTAAGACTGGTTCAATTTAGACTGATACAAAAGCAAGAAACAAAGCCATCTGAATCTTGATGATTTCCTAGGAAACTTATTGAAGACATTATAGGAATAGTCCAATGCCTCTGCAAAAAATTATTCAGAAAATAGGGATAAAACTGAACAGGATTCAGAATTACAATAAAGGGTTAGGAAAGGTGCCATACCGAAAATTCTTGGTTGCTACTTAAATCACCCATCAACCCTGACCTCAGTTTTCCCACACCAGGTAAAGTTTGTTATTGGGTTTAGACTTTTATTCTCAAGTAGGGGTTTGTATGCCATCAGCTGCCCTCCCCACTGCCAATCCGGTGACACACTGGGCTTTTAAGAGGAGCTCTATCTTTGCAGGTAGATAGCTCCATAGGATACATGTAAATATTCTTCTGGTTCGCCGACTTTTTTAAAAAGTGTTTTTTTCCTTAACTTAAGTAAACTACAAATAATTCACATATTTATTTTTACATCAAAATAAATATGGTATATTATAGAATAAGATAAAATATTCCTACACATTTTAAATAATTTAAAAAAAGACTTTAAAAAACTATCGGTAAAAGTACCTTTGGCTTGACCTTTGAGAGCTTTTTTATGCCTTACAGACTGTGTTTGTTCCTCTTTTCCCTTTAATACAACATTCAAGAAACATTGTTTTAGTGTTTAGTGGGGAAATGGACTCAGATTATTCTGTTTTAGCAATGATGCTGACGTTAATTAGGAACAGAGTGCAATCACATCCAAGTCTTCCAGGAAAAGAAACTTTTATTCTTAATTTTACAGTTGGAAGACACCATAAAAATCAACTGATCCAGGCTGCAGGGCATGGCCCCGCGTGGCTTGACAAGGCCTCTGCTGGCAGCAAGGCCACTTGTGGCACTGCATGTGTTTGGGGCGTAAGGAGACTATGCTGGTGATGCGGCCGCTGGCCTGGCAGCTCTGGCAGTTGAAGACTCACAGCCGCCCTTGTCTCTGTTCCATAAGTCGCCCTTGTCTCTGTTCCATAAGCAGCTGGCTGCTGCTGTCTCTCGCGTTCTGTCTGGCATTACCTAGAAGCCCACTAGCAGAGTGCTTGTGGCATCCCATAACTACTCCAAAGATGCTACATTTGAAATTAAGAAATTTGATCTTTATCACGTGGGCGAGGGTGCCCCTGTCATCACAGTGCTAACCTGGAAAGATAGACTTAAATACTACAAGTCAATGCAGACTCTTCGCCTAATGGAAATGAAAGCAGATCAGTTGTATAAACAGAAATTCATTTGAGGTTTTTGTCACTTGTGTGATGGTCAGGAAGCTAGCCAGTATTTAAGAACTGAAGGAAATTGATGGTGAAATGAGGAAAGAAGTTGATGATGCAGCCCAGTGTATTGCAACAGATCCTGAACCACCTTTGGAAGAATTACTCCATCACATCTACAGCGATAGTCCACCTTTAGAAATTTGTGGTGCAAATCAGTGGATCACATTTAAGTCAGTGAGTTAAGGGGAGACTGTATTTTCATGGTCAACCTTAAGAAACTGTGCCCAGTTTTGTTAAAGAGGAATAAAACTCATAAAACAAAAGTTGGGTAAACTTTTATTAAAAGGGATTGAGAGAACTTCCTGTTGTGACTTAGCAGGTTAAGGACCAGACACCATCTGTGTGAGGATGCATGTTTGATCCTTGGCCTTCCTCAGTGAGTTATGAATCTGGCGTTGCCAAAAGCTGCAGCATAGGTTACAAATGTGACTCCAAACTGGTGTTTCTGGACCTTGCATTGCTGTGGCATGCCATAGGCCTCAGCTACAGCTCTGATTCTTTGACCCCTGGCCTAGGAACTTCGGTATGCCACAGGTGTGGCTGTAAAAAATAAGGAATTGAGATAATTAAGAAATAATCAAAAGAGATTAAAAGAGATTATTGAAAAGTGAACATTCGGTAAAAGGAATTATATTCAGTTGTACATTATTGCCTTAAAAGATATTGTACAGTTAGTACACTTAGTATTGTCAAAAGATAAACTAAAGCACATGTAAATTTTAAAGAGTTTATTTGAGAATCAGTTACATTCAGGCAGTGCCAAACCAAAGGTGGAATTCTCTACCAAGAGGAGCTGGACAAGAGATTTTTAGAGAGAAGCAAAGCAGGACATTATTTGATTGGTGATGGCTTAAGTGGTTGCCTTATTTGGGATAAGATGTTTGTGACTGGTTGTCCTTTGGTCTTAAATTTCATTTGCTTGTATTCAAGTGGATTGACTCTGGCTTAGGTTTGTTTGGTTTGCTTATGTAGGGAACAAAAGCATTAGAGCCACCTTAATCTGATGGCTTCTTCTTCTTTTTTTTTTGGTCTTTCTAGTCTTTTACCTGCAGGATATGGTATGTGGAGGTTCCCAGTCTAGGAACTGAATTAGATCTATAGCTGCTGGACTATACCACAGCCACAGCAACTTGAGATCTGAGCCGCTTCTGCGACCTACACCACAGCTCATGGAAACGCAGGATCCTTATCCCACTGAGCAAGGCCAGGGATCAAACCTCCTTCCTCATGGATACTAGTCTGGCTTGTTAAGCGCTGAGCCACGATAGGAATTCCTTATGGCCTCCTTTTTCAATTACTTAAACAGTGTGAATATTTTAAAGATTATTTTAAATTTATATGTCTAAAATAGGAAAAACAGAAAAAGGTTTATTGAACTTTTCAAGTTTTTTTGCTATAATAGTTCTATTTGCTTTAGCTTTATATTATTTTAGTAAATATTCTTATTTGAAGGAAAAATAGTTCTTTGATTCTTGCTCCAACCTGCCAGAAGTTTGGGTGTAGTCACTATCCTGAAGTGCAGAGGTAACTTCAGGCCACACCAAAGTATCAGGACCCCTACCGCTATAGCAATTAAAATAGTTTAATTGAATTTAGCAGTAACTCAGCCTACTAAATAGTGTGCATGTGCACACACATATGCGTGAATATGCAATATTGATGTTGATGCCATTTAACAAGACCATTTTTCCAATAAAACATGACAAGAAGGAAATAGGATGAGGGCATTTTTTCGTGTTGTACTTAATTGCAATATTTTTAGTGTATTTAGAAGAAAAATGTAAACAAAGTTAACATCTAGGGGGAAACTGCATTTTGCTTTAACCTTTAAGTTAAAACAATTCTTTTTTTTTTTTTTAGCATCTGCTTTCTGTGAATAAAAGCTTACTTTCTAAGTGCTCTAACAGAAAACCAAAATTTTAGATGCCTGTGAGTAGGTGAACATATGAACACATACGTAGCAGCTTAATCTCCATACCTTTCTCCCAAACAGGTTTAAACAAGAAAGATAACCTCAGCATTCTAAATTCAGTAGAAAGCAGAGACAAGCATTGATTTGTTTATAAATCAGTGATATTACTAAGTAATGTGTTATGGGTATGCAGCTTCAGTTCAGATGTACCTTGATTGAATCCCTTCCATTAAAGGCAAGTAATTAATCAGATTGTGAAAATAATCACCTTCTTGAATGACAAAGAAATTGCCTACTTTTTATTTATTTTGACATATTTATATTTCCATAAACTTACAAGTGGAAGATAAACTGCTCAATTAAAGCTACTTTCTGTAGATGTGCAGAAATCATTTTAAAAGTTCGTTTATATTATGGATTCTTTTAATACTAGTAAAATTTGTTACAAATAATTAATTAGAAGTGAAACCATCACTAAACAAAGATACACAGATACTTCATTTCAGGTAAAAAAAAATTCCAGTCTTATAGCAGGAGAAGAAAGTACATATATCACAATATGCATTATCAAGTTCCATTAAAGCAAAGAGTATTGAATGTCTTTTGTATTAAAAAATGTCCAGGGGCATTCCCTTGTGGCACAGTGTGTTAAGGATCCAGAATTGTCATTACAGCGGCTCCAGTCACTGCTGTAGCATGGGTTTGATCCTTGGCCTGGGTTTGATCCCTGAAACTTCCATATGCTGTATATGCAGCCAAAAAAAAAAAAATTCCCAGGCAGTTGTGTACTGGTTTCACGTAATTTTATAATGATGAAGAAAAAAAAATAAACACAAAAGCAAAAATAAAAACCCCTGTTTTCATTTAGGTTAAGCAATAAATAAATAATAGTTTATCAAGATATAAATCAGAGAGGAGCAGAAATCCAGCAGTTGGGTTTTGTTTCCTCTCAAAATTACTCTGCTACTTAGTCTAATTTATCCACTTATTAGAAGACATAACAAATGATGATGGTCATATTAAGAATTAAAATGTTGCAGCAATGCTGGAATATCTAAGAGAAGGAAAAATTCCTAAAATTTCAGTCTTTATGCTACTCTATAAAGGTAAATGATTGTGTCCGTATCTGCAGGATGGGACTAAAGAGGAAAAAGGTTTTAAAAATTACATAAAGGAAATACTTAGAATTTTAGAATTATATTTATTTAAAAAATTGATATGGGAGTTCCCATCTTGGTGCAGTGAAAATGAATCCAACTAGGAACCATGAGGTCGCAGGTTCCATCCATGGCCTTGCTCAGAGGGTGAAGGATCCATCATTGCTGTGAGCTCTGGTGTAGTCTGCAGATGCGGCTCAGATCTGTCATTGCTGTGGCTGTGGTGTAGGCTAGCAGCTGTAGCTCCGATTAGACCCCTAGCCTAGGAACCTTCATATGCCCCAAAGTGCAGCCCTAAAAAGCAAAAAAAAAAAAAAAAAAAGGGATATATCTCTCAGTCTAGCAAACAAAAACAAGAGTAGATTAATCTGATAATTTGCAAGAAAGAGCTAGTTTAAAAATTGAGATGTATGTCACAAACCACAAAATTTAGCCTTTTAATTAAAAGTATGCAAAAAAATTAAAAGTATGCAATTCAGTGATTTCTTTGTGTATTCACAGAATTGCACAATTGTCATTACTATCTAATTTCAGAACGTTTTTATCACCCCAAAATGAAAACTCATACTTTTTTTCAGTAACTCTGGATTTCTCTTCATTCTCTGGAAAGTTCAAGTTGACTTTTGGTCTCTGGATTTGCTTCTTCTGGACATTTTGTAAAAAATCCTACAGTAGGTGCTCTAATGTGTCTGTCTGCTTTCACTTAGCATGTTTTCATTTTGCTGTAGTGTATATCAGTCTGTATTCCTCCCACTGAGAAGTAGGCTCTGTGTTTCTTGAATCTGCGCCTTATGACTGCTCTGAGCAATAGAGAGCAGTAGGAACAATGCTGTTCAGTGTCAGGGCTTAAGGCCTAAGAAGCAGGCAGGTTTTGCTTCGTGTCTCTTGGAACCATCTTTTTGGGAGTTGTGATTCTCCATTTAAGAAGTTCAAATGCACGAAGAACCCCCTGACAGAGAGTATATGAGCAGGCACTCTGGTTACCAGTCCCAGCTAAGCTTATACTGCACCTAGACCTCCAAAGACAACAGATATGCCCTCCAGATAGCCCACCTTCCAGCTGAAAGCCAACAATGTCTTGAACAGTGGGATCTCTAGCCACCCTCTGCCAACATTCATAGTATACAAAAGCACAATAAAAACAAAATGGTTGCTTTGCATCTAATTGTTGAGGTATTTGTTACATAACAATAGACTCAGCAGAAATGAGAATTATATTGCTTAATTTAAGCCAGGCCTATCAGAGGAACAGATGAGGATTAATAAACCATGTTAAAAAGCTCATAAGGTGTATCCATGTAGAGGTTCACAATTTATAAGTAGAGAGGGGAAATATATGAGTCTTCATAGAAATAAAGTCTAGGAACAAAGTTGAAACTGTTCCACACATTTTTCCACCATCAAGATTGGTTTTAACATTGAGATTTGAGTATCTCAATGTTAAACCGTTTGTCAACTTGGTGGTTGTTCTTGACCACCATTGTCCACCATTGGTCAAGAAATACACTGAAGTAAACTTGAAATTTCACTGACTGAGGTTTGTCTAGAGTCCAGAATGAAGTTTTCTGTTGATTGCTGAGTATTATGCCTTGATGAGTCAAATCTAGCACTTGAAATGACAAGGCAATATGTAAGCAGGTTATTACAATTTCACAGCTATTCATAATGCATATACCCAACTAGTGAAAAAGAAACCAAGCAGCTAAGGGTTCAAGATTAACAGAAAAGGCAAAGCTGGAATGAAGTCAGAAACTGAGTCAAATTGACAGATATAGACAAGAAGAGAACTGGAAGACTAAACCAGAGGCCAGAAAAATGAGGTGAAAATATGTAAAAAGTTAGTGAAAGGGAGCTGGAAGTAGCTCGGTTGCATATTGGTGACCTTTATGTTATAATGGAAGTCAGTATCTATTGGATGAATTAAATCAGTAGTATCTTGAAATGACAGACCATTTAGAACCTAATGCTTTCTGACCACTATCACTTGGTGTTAAAACAGCCCTACCTTTACGTAACATGGAAATAAATTTAGGTCTGGAATTCAGTGTCTTTTACACCTGGGATCAAATAATGGCACCATCACATATAAAATATGGTACCTTGAGAAATTAACTTAACTCTCTGTGTCTCCATTTCCTCATCTGCAATAAGGTCAATCCATATGACTTGTGTAAAAGTTAGAGGAAGAAGTAAAGTAACATCTGAGTTCCAGGTATACCCAAGGTAATTGATAAATGGAAATTTCTGGCCATAGGAAACCTCATTTGAAAGGAATTTTTTAAATCTTCACTTTAATGTAAACAGCTAGGTGTAAGGATTGCAGTAGTCAGAAGAAAATGAGAGCTTCATGTGGAATATATTTTTGTAATTTCATCCACTATTTTCTCATGACACTCTCAATTTTGACTTAAGAAATTCTTCAGTCAGCATTAGATATAGAAAATAATAATGAAAGCCCAGCAAGTTTGGACAGTAAGACCATGTAGCAGTAATGGAACTCCTCAGTTTGCACCTGAACTTTCTTCAGAATTGGTGTCTATTGATCCCTTACCTATAATAAAGCATGTTGATCTTGTGCAAATACTACTTTGATAGAGACAAAGGTGGGGAATACAGATTTTGTTGTTCTTCTATAATATAGATGACTACAGATGATCTAATACTAGTGATTCCTTTAAAATTAACCCTTTGCTTCCCATTGTAGATCCCCGTTAAGGAATGCTCCCAAATATTAATAAAAACAGTGATCTAATCAGGCTTGAAACAAAATCTAGCCAAAACCCACCAGACAATTGGTATTATAATTCTTTCTCATTGACTTAATTCCTGTCTGTTTGATCCATGAGGCTAGTCTATATAGTGAAGAGCAAAGATGAGAGGTCTTTGTACTGGAATTTGAGAAAGATGGGAATTTTCTGCTGAGCTTTATACATGGACTAGAATATATTCAAATTAGGAAACAGTGAAGAACGATTAAGACAGTTCATATAATACTTTCCTTTTGGCAGGCAAATAAATACTCAAACTGAATAATTTACCAAAAGAAAAAGAGCCCACTCAAACCTCATGACCTTTTGAACAATAAGCAGGACTTCAATTATCCGCAAATGTTCTATTAGAAGGCAGCTTTCCAAGCTGCAGTGTTAGTCATATGTTAGAATTATTGAAGAGGGGGAGAACTTTGGTTATGTAGTTTATGTTACCTTCTTTTTAAAAGTCTACTGACACATGAAGTAGCACTTTGCCAAAAGAAAAAAAGAAAAGAAAAGAGAAAAGAGGAAGCAATTATTTTAATCATGTTTCTGGTGAGAGTGACCTCTTTGATTCTCTGCAGTACTTTATCTGTACATGGCTAGAGTCATACTGTCACTTTAGAAAGTATACAATTTGCTTGCATTAGAGACTCAGAGTAACTTGCCAACAGTGCCTAGAGAATTTCTCCATTACCATCCATGTGGACTGTAGTCCTGCAAAGTGAGCAGTTCATTACTTTCTGTTGTATATCTGGGTTCCAAGAACCAGAGAACTTTTTCCTTCACTGATATCTTGTAAAATCCTACAGCCTCCCTTAGTTACAAGACTGTAGAAATCATGTGGAATTTCCTATGATTTGGAACCAAAGTGCTAGACTTTATTACCAGTATGAAAGTACAGTATGAACTCAGTCAGGTCTGTGGAGGTGACATTTTTTGTGTGTATTTGATTTAAATTTACTTTCAAAAATCCTTTGTCAGTCTCACATTATCTTTCACATTATATTCTTCTTGACCCTTTATGCATTTTCCTGTATCTTTCTGAATTATTGATATTTGAACCCAGGGCTCTACAAAAATCAAACAAACAAACAAAAAAGTTCTGACAGATCTAAATATAGTAGAAAAGCAGTTTCACTATTTTGACATTGAATGATTGTTTATTCACTGAATTGGGCTAACTGAGAGAAAATAACTGAATTCTTATTAGAGTGTAGATAACTAAACTCCCAAATATACCTGAGGTCAGACCCAACAGAGGTTGACTTGTCCTCTCTAGCTGTGTGGTCCTAGGTGAGTTATGTTCCTTTCTCAGTCACTCTTTACTACTCTGTAGAAAAGAAAAATATCCCATTTGCCTTGTAGTGCTATTGTAAGGATTGGAAATAACATCATAATTATCTTTAATGCTTTCCTTATATTTAGTGCTCGCTATAGTACTTATGTTTTCCCTTCTCTTCTGCTTCTTCCTCTCCTTCATCTCCTGTCCTATGTTAAAAATTTGATTTTGTCTTACACACCTTTATTAAAAAAAAAAAAACTATTTAGTTTTTGCCTTCCACAGATGTCATTTAGATTTTGAATCTGTCATTCCATTGGCTTACTCATGATTTTTATTCAGATTCCAGAAACTCACTAAGCATTGCTCTTATTGCATTATACAGGTCATCAGTGGAAAATTTAAATGTCACATGGTGTCTAAATTGAGTTTACTGCATATTTTGTATAGGTATGTGCTGCTAGGACTGTGGGATGCCTGTCCTTATTATCCAGACTACTTATTCACTTTGAACTACCCCGTTTTCTAATAACCCTATCACATTCTATTTGGTCAGATTTTAGTATGAAACATAGCACTTGTCATAAAGATTTTATTAGCATGAAACCTTTCAAATCTCTGAAACACTATGAACCTTACATATATTAGCTAATTTACAAAGAAATTTGTCCTATGCACAGCAAGCTTTACATACATGTAAATATTTCCTTTGAGAATAAATTTGCTCTCTTCATTCCTTAATAAGGACTTTATTTTCATGCTCGTCAAAAATATTAAGGGGCAGGTGGCAATGTTCTGTCAAGTTAAAGGAGCGGCAGTGCAAACACTCTATTAACGTTATTCACAGTTTCTATCCTAAACAGCTTTAAACTACTTTCTATTTACCATAAGGGTATAAAACGTGCATTGGAGCTTCAAAATCAATGACATGTTGCCCTCTATCCGATGCTGTTCTTTGGCAAAGAGAAGGAGCTGCTCCTCAAACTCAGCATGCCATTTTTTAATTCACACTTGAGTTTCCACTTGAGGAGGCAAGCCCAAACAAACTGGTCCTCCCTGAGATGCACCCTGGGAATAAGTGCCCTCCCAGCTTTAATAGTTATCTGAGAAGAGTCTTCCTTCCACTCTCCTTTTCCATCTGAATAGGAGTTGCCTACTAGGATCTGCTTGTTTTCTACTCTTCTATTTGCATAATTCACAGATGTCAACCGCTGACTCTATTCTGTCCCATAGAATTTTAGTCTTTGTTCACTGAAAGAATTGTTACTTCTTTGCAGCTGTAATTAGGGAAATACTACATAAAGGTTGTCAGACTAAATGACTATCAACATTTAGATAAAGAGATGGTACATTTTTAGTTAATCATATCCTGATTCAAGACGACCTTTTCTTTTATAAATTAACCTATGTGCATGTTTACAAAACAGTATGTATATTTAGGAAAGCTTGTTTAAACATAGAATGGCTTGAGGATATGTAAATATCTGTGATTGTCACCTCATTCTTCTTTAAAACACACTACTTAAGGAGCTTGGTAATAGAAATGAGAAACTATGGTTTTATATCCACCCACAATAGTTTCTCAGTTATTATGTGGATATTTAGGTGAAGTTTTTCCTTCCCCATTTGATATTCTATGCTTAATTCTTCATGTATCAATTCTTTTTTGTATCATTGATTGTTTCTTTTTCTTTACCTAAGTTCCTAAGAAAGTATTTTTTTCAGAAGAAAGTGATACGCAGTGGCCTTGGTACTACAAGTAAAAGAGACACGTTTGAATCATACAGGGATTCAAAGATGACCAAATATAGAAAATTGGGAGAAAACACTTCTGATCAATATGTTCACCTACAATAATATTTTAAAAAGCAACTTTTTCCTTCAACATATACAGCAAAATAATCTGATTCACAAATATTTTGCTTAAGGAGGATTTTTCTGGCGTTTTATTGCATTAAATTTTTCTCTGTTCTTTCAATTTGCTGTAGATTGGTTCACCAAAAAGTTGATGACTACTTTTTAAACATTGAAGTACAGGCGGAATTCACTGCTTTGAAGTTGTTACAGAGCTCAGGTTCCACTGCCTTGTTCTCCGAAACCAATAATTTGGGAGGCGAGTGCTAATAGAAAGGAAAGCTGCTTTAATCAGAAAAGCTGGCTGTCTGGGGAGAAGGTAGACTCATGTCCCAAGACCAACTTTGAAGATTCTGCTTAGTTATGACAGTTTCTAAAGGGAAAAATGAGGGGGAAGTATCTCAGTGAATCATTGAGGCAGGAGGTTGGGTTCTGAATCCTTCTCCATTACATGCAGACTGGTGGGCTCTTCAGATGTTATCTTCCCTGTGTGATTTGCCTGCAGGATTGCTGTGTGCTAATAGGTGTAGACTGCTAGCCAGTCTTTAACTATTTAATTCTTTCCTCTTTTTATCGAGGAAAATAATCAACATGCATAGTGTGCATTCAGGAGAGCACAAGTCAGGAATTAGTTTAAACTGCTTAGTGTTCTCATTTCTGTAATTAGGTTCTTTCAAGGTCAGAGGGGCCAGAAATGGAAAAAGGGGCAAAAACTGCTTTCAAAGTGAATGTAAAACTCACTGCATTTTTTCATCTTCACCAGTTTTGGGTGAAGATTCTTGGAAGTGTAAGTCGACATTAATGACCATATGTCACAGCATAGCTCTGTAAGCCGTTAAATAGTAATGAAAATAAATTCTTGACATAAAACCAGTTTCTTTGGCTAGGATTCAGCAGCCGCTTTATTATATTTTTAAATAAATAAATTGTTTTTTAATATATGGAAAATTTGAATTTAATTATTTAAAAATGGTCTTTGGTGTTAAACATGTGAAATCACTGCTATAGTTTACATTTTTCTTGAGGGTGGCAAATATATACGTGGTACAAGCTAATGAGAATGTTGCATTAATTATCTTTCCATTTTATACATACGTTAATCTTTTATATGTACAAATAATATAGAAATTAAGGTCAATACCACTACCTTATGCTTGAGGACATTGGGATATCTGTGTTTCACCAAAAAAATTCTCTTGATTTTCATTCTGTGACTGGCCAGTTATGATTTTCATGACTTCTGAGGGTCTTGAGCTGAACATTTCTAAGGTGTCCAGGAATATAGTAGTACTTGAACCAGGGTACATGACTTAATTTTATAAAGAAGTGAGGAAGGTGAAGTACTTCCTGGTGGCCACATGGTTAAAAAATGCAGTGGTTTTGACAATATCTAATCATTGCTTTCCTCAATTTAATTACAAGTTAACCAAAGTTAATTATTATAATAAATGTTACGTGGGAACCAAATATAGCAAACTTGCTCGTTATCCTCAGCACAGAATACATGGTGAGTGCTCCATAAATAGAGTAAATAGAGAAAATATAGTTTTACTAAAAGAGGGAGAAAAACTGAGTATGTAGCTTAGAAGGGGAGAAAATGAAAAGTAACTCTTAAGTAAGTCTTTCTCCATCTGGCTTTTCCTAAGGATTTCTGAAGAGGAGCTGAGAATTGATTTTTCTTTTCCTTTAGTGGCAAAGATGCATATTTTTCCAAGATGAAAGAGAGAATCAAATAAAAGTGTGCCTAGGACTCTTTTATTTTAGCCATCATTAGTGTGTAATAATACCAGAGGCAATTTGGTAAGCCATATGGTAGAAAATCATATACGGAATGTCATATTTTCTTTTTAGACAAAGATTTTTGTATGATCCCTCCATTTCAATAATTATCATTGATGTTATAAATTTAAATTAAATTTTCTTCCATTCTTATTTGAATTTATGATTGAACAAACAGGCAAACAAGAATAGACACATTTTGGAGTTGCCATAGTGGTGCAGCAGTTAACAAATCCGACTAGGAACCATGAGGTTGTGGGTTCGATCCCTGGCCTCAGAGTGTTAAGGATCTGGCTTGCCGTGAGCTGTGGTATACGTCCCAGACGCGGCTCGGATCCTGCTTTGCTGTGGCTCTGGTAGAGG
This sequence comes from Catagonus wagneri, assembly GCA_004024745.2. Lineage (NCBI taxonomy): Eukaryota > Metazoa > Chordata > Mammalia > Artiodactyla > Tayassuidae > Catagonus > Catagonus wagneri. The sequence goes on along the minus strand of PVHT020000885.1, from coordinate 1,529,916 downwards.
CCAGAGGCTACAGCTCCGATTAGACCCCTAGCCTGGGAACTCCACATGCCACGGGTGCAGCCCTAAAATGACAAAAAGGAAAAAAAAAGACACATTTTTAATGCAGAAAATTCCAAATAATTTCTGTAGGTACTCTGCCCTCAAGTAGGTAGAGCATAACTCCCAACTCCTTAAATGTAGTCTGTGCATAATGAATTCCTTTCAAAGAGTACGGAAGTAAAATAGGGAAGTATAGTATAGTTTGTCAGTTGGCAAATACTGACAAACACTGCTAGAGTCAGCTGATCAAGGCCAAAGTCAACAATGGTAAATCATGTTGATAGTATGGACCCTTCATAAGATGTGATGGAAGTGGTACTCTAAATCTGTGGTCTTCTTCCCCAAAGTTGTAACCCTAGTCTAATCATGAGAAAAACTTCAAATTCATGTTGAGGGACTTCATGCAAAATGCTTGATTAGTACTACTTAAACCTATCAAAGTCATCCAAAACAAGGAGTCTGAGAGCTGCCAAGAGGTGAATACAGAGATAGGATGACTGTTAACATAGTATCCTGGATGGGATCCTGGAACAGAAAAATTACATTAGATAAAAAAAGGAAAATCTTAATAAAGTACAAACATGAGTTAATAATAATGTTTCAATATTGATTCATTTTTGTGACCTTCCTAGTATAAAATATTAATAATATATACTAATAGATCAGTATTGAGTCATTAATTGTGTACCATATTAATGGAACAAGTTAATGGGGAGGGACTGGCCATGGAATATGCAGGAACTCTGTACTATCTTCTAAATTTTTCTATAAGTCAAACACTATTCCAGGCTATGAATGTATAAAAATTACCAAAAATTTTTTCAGAATAGTTAAAAAATGTATTCCTGCATTTAAAAAATTGACTTGCCCCTAGAACCTTAAATTCAAAACATGTTTTTCAGATTTATTCATTATTCTAGTATTAAATTAATTTACGTATATTTATTTGTGATGCTGTATATTGCAACTTTTTGGGTATTAAGGCAGAGGAAATATTATCATATTAGCAAGGTCTACTAAGAAGGTGAGGATAAAAATACCAGCTAAATAGAGTTTTAGGATACTAAACAGTTTTGAGTATTAAAATGTTAATTAAAGCTTTATGTGAATTAATGTGTATTAATGCCCAAATTGCCTGCTTGTAGTCTGTTTTTGGAAGGAATTAAGTTATATTTGGGTATAATAAGTAAATATGACTTTTGCTACAAGTAGTTGATTCAAACTCATGTGACTTTACTTTTATATCAGATCGCATATAATAGTAGTATGAATTTTGAATAAATAAAAATATGAAACATTCAAAATATTTAAACATATTTATAATGCAAGGTAACATGTCACTCTTTTAGTCTAAGTATCAGTAGTGTGTGAAATTCTCTCCCTTATTAAATGCAAGTTTATTTATTTAAAATACTTTGGCTACTTAATTCCATCATATAGTATCTATGCTGCCATATTGATAAATACCTCAAGGTGTATATAATAATAGCTCCTGTGTGTTCAGATGATGAATTTGCTAAATGGAAAATTTTATTTTTATGAGAATTTCATATTGATAATATGAGCTTGAAAGTTTTTAAAGTAAAATATTAGGCGAGATTTTGAAAATACTCTCAGTGAAAATGGAAGTGAAAGTAACATATTAAGAAATACTGAATAAAATAGAATATAAAAGGAGTTCCCGTCATGGCTCAGTGGTTAACGAATCCTACTAGGAACCATGAGGCTGTGGGTTCGATCCCTGGCCTTGCTCAGTGGGTTAAGGATCTGGCGTTCCCGTGAGCTGTGGTGTAGGTTGTAGACGTGGCTTGGATCCCACGTTGCTGTGGCTGTGGCAAAGGCTGGCAGCTACAGCTCCTGTTAGACTCCTAGCCTGGGAACCTCCGTATGCTGCAGGTGCGGCCCTAGGTAATGCAAAAAAAAGAAAAAGAAAAAAAATTAGAATCTAAAAGACTGAGTAGCATGAGTACTTATATGAATACAGAAGAGCAGTAAACATTGGAACATTAGAAAAAGTTGAAAAAAAAAAGAATTATAAGTAATAAAACATTCTGTGGAAGTATTTCTCATTTCTATTTGAAAGGTAAAATTCAAATTCCAGAACTTGGGTCAAAATGGATATCTTTTTTTTCCTTTTGTTTTTGCTTTTTCGTACACATCTGTTGATAAAGAATAGAATCTGAATTGCAGCATCTTATTTCCAGCAATGATCCTGGGATGAGAGCAGAACGGTTTGACATTTACAATACTTTAGTGGCAATTACAGCACAGTTAATATGTCAATTTAATTAAATTCCTGTAATGATTCATGACATAAAATAGCAAAATAAGTTAACTTGCACAGTAACAGACAAAAGATCAATGCAGTGGGCTGTGGCATAATGAATTAAATTGAAATATAACTGCCATCCACTTAAATGATTGTGTGCATAAATAGTTTTTTTTTTTAATAAAGCAATTTCTTAAAAAGATGTCATTTAGGAAAGTTAGAAGATAGATCCCAGAAATTCCCCAAAATTCCTAAATTCAGCCTTAAAACAATATTTAAATTGCTTTTTATCTTACTTTTAAGGAGGAATTAAAGAATTATGCTTGCATTAAATAAACATAAATGGAATTCTTTCTTACATTTTACTAAGTAGAATACAAATTTTGTATTTTCAAATGTTATTTGCCACTAATTTTTTAGTGTTTTTAGATAAACTGATTATCACTAAAATCCTTACAATGATATAAAGACTGTGTGTCAAATCAAGAACCCCCATCTAAGTCAAAGAGAGAAGGGAGAAAATGTGAAACTGGTAAATTGATCAGTTGTCTAATCTTCTCAAGGTAATGAGAACTAAGTATGATCATGAAGTTCTACAACAATTTGAAATAAGTCTGAGAACCTTCCTGCTAACAAAGGCATGCAATCTTCAGTAATTAAATTTCTAAAAGGAAATGACATTCATTTAGTATTCCAAGCTGGTGATGTGGTTCTTACTGGTTATAATACATGTGCTAGCGAATAATAATTGGTGCTTTTTTGTATTCCTGCTTTATAGTTGTCTGATCTTGTAATTTTTCCTTATGGCTCTAAGCATATTCATCTGAAGAGAATGGGTTGAATTATATATTTACTAAGATATATTCTAATCAAACGTTTTATAGTTCTCTGGTGGAGAGATGTTACCTATCTCATTTTCTGTGCTAATAATCTTTGCTTAGTTACTGCTGGATTAATTACTAACTTATAAAGTATTTTGTTTCATTGAATCAAGCAGAATAAGGTATTGTGTATGTATATGCAAATGAGAGTGTGAATTAGTTCTGAAATCATCCTGTCAGTTAAAAATTGTCAGTAGCTTTGTATTGATATGTGCTCTAGAAATAAGATAACCAAATATTCCAAGAAAATTTGATTTGCCATCCTTACCTTTTGTAGAAACCTACTATCTTGAAAACGCCATTGGTAATGCTAATAGAAAAATCACTTACATTAGGAAGAGAACAAATAAATAGATACAATAGAGTCCTATTTCTCTAACAGTACTGCTGAATCATTCTCAGTTAAAATTATGTTCAATTATGAGTAACTGAAAATCTCAAATTATAGCTACTTACTCAAGATAGAAATTTGTTTCACTTTCAGAAAAATGCTTGCAGACTGTGACTAATATGATGGCTTTGCTCTCCTAAGGGACCCAAGCCGCTTCTGTGCTCTATCATCTTTAACACGTGGCTTTCTCTTTACTGTGCAAAATATCTCTGTTCCAGGTCTAGATGTTGGCATCCACCTTCCAGTCTTCAGAGAAGTTGTGTATCATTTTGCTCACATTTCACTGGTTATATCTAACTGCCAAAAAAAGCTAGAAAATACTAGATTTTTGGCAATCTATTTGCATAACTTAAATTCCTGGGATTCATTGCTGAGAAAGAAGTGACAACAGATTCTGCGGGAAAATTTCTAGCCTCTACTGCTAGTCTACTCTTCCGCAAAATGTTCCTGCGTGTGTGATGCACTCACCCCCATTCAAAGTTACCTTCTGATTGTCTTTAACCATAGACCAAAAGAAAAGTTGTCTTCTCCCAGCGCTGATATATAGAGCTGTGGAGTAGAATTCGAAAAACCTCAATAAAAACTTCCATTGAGAAAGGGAAAGAATGTGAACTATCTAGCAGTTAATAGTTTCTTAGTAATTTTATGGTCTTATCCAAGATGGTTTTCAGTTAGTGTATTTTCAGTGAGCAGTTCTCAATTGTTTCATTAAGGAGAGCAAAGACCTTTTTAAAAAAGTAGGACATGTCTATCAATATTTGCTTCTTCAGAGATTAAAACTGAGAAAATTTCAAAATACTTATTGATTCGTTTGTTTAAAATAATGTAAAATGTTAAGCCTAATGTCAGCATAATGTATTTTTATGAAAAATAACTGCATTTCCAAAACAAAAAATTAGTGAGAAGAGTGATATCATTTACATTTTGTGAATCTTTTTACTATCTGACTTATAGAAGACTGCTTAATTCTGACATCTGCTTCAGCATTCAGTGTATCATATGTAATGTTGGTGAAATGGATGAAGAATGTTTGGCTGCATCCAGATTGAAAGTTGGAAAGAGAGGAGTGTTTTAGTGGCCTTTACAGAAAATGGGGGTATTCCTTTTTTGATGCTACACCAAAACTTGACAAGTGGAAGTTTTTAAAAAGATTAGTTGCCATCCGAAATCTGAAACCAGGTTAATTTTTCATACTATAACATTAAAATTTCTTTTGTGTTTTGAATTTTGAAAGACTTTTTTACCCATGTTATGAATCGTTTTGAAAATATTGGTGCCCCGAGTTAGTAAGGTTTTACAAATGTTGACACATTTTGTTATATAAAATGAAAAAAAATTGTATGTATTACTATTACCATACAAAACTCTTTAAGTATTGAGGATATGTCAAGTTTTTGATGATGGATGTAATTTTCCAAAATTCTACTTTTTGCTTGAAAGTGCAGATTTTATCATTGGCAACAAATATTGTCAGTTGTTCTTCAAGTGACAGATTTGCTTTGTTCATGGGAAAAGGTATCTCCCTAATATTTAATTCTGAATAACCATAGTTTGTCAGTCATTCCTTGTAGTACAAAATGATGTTCCATGACGGGAGACTACTTCAACTAATAGAAGAGCTTTTCCCTTAAGTCAACCATCATAGTTCATTAGGCAACAGAAGTGCTTAATGTGTACATTATATTTCGTGTATTGGGAGTATAAAATATTTTAACAAACATGCTCAGTAAAGTAATAAAATTAATAATTTTATTGTTTCATCAGGATATTATGTGTGAAAGTGTGTGTGTGAAAGTGTGTATGTGTAACTGTGTGCCCATGATTTAGAAAAATCAAATGACCATTAGCAACATTTGTTGCCACTGCCTTTATTCTGGTGAAAGTGACAGCACTTTTACCCATCATTCCTTTTAAACCTCGGATGCAAACGTTTACACAGTGAAAAAAGGCTAAGGATGCCTTAGTATTATGAAGAAAAGCTTTTGGCCTCAAAAATCCTCTGAAAAGTTCTTGGGGACCACTAGGGGACCTCAAACCACACACTGAGAATCACTGTATAAGGTTAAAGGGCATGCATATTTAAAATATTTACAGATGCTGCCTGGTTGTTCATTTTTCATTTCCACCAAAAATTTTGGTGTGACTGGTTTTGACATTCTGGACAATATTGGTATTATTCAAAGTAGACGTCTTTTGTCTATCTGACAGGTGAGAAAAAGCTCATTATTACTTTATTTCCCTTTTATATAAGTGAAGGTTGGAGTCTTCCCATATATGTATTGATGAATTTAATAGTGATGCAGGAATAGATGGACAGTTCTATGAGACAGAACAAAGACTTTATAAAGTGACCTAAACTCATTTGGGAATGTCATTTGTGATCAAAGTTGTGTTTTCTCAACAGGTAATCAGTTGCAAGAAAGGTAGAAACTTTTTAATAAATACTATTGGGATAACTGGCTGGCTGTTTGAAAGAGAGTTTAGTCTATAATTAATTTTCATTTTATATCAAAAGTTTGGAGTGAATAAAAGATCAAAATGTTTTAAAAATTCAGTTCATGAAGTAGAAGAAAAGACTGGGTAACTTGTTTTTATTTTATGATTGAAACATATGTTGAAATATGACACAGGAAAACCAGAAGAGTTAAATATAATAAATTATATGTGTGACTAAATAAAATTATTTAAATTTTAAGTGAAAAAAGAGCACAAAATAATACATAAAGTAAATAATAAAAGAGATATTAGCTGCCATCTGGAATCTGAAACCAAATTAATTTTTCATATTGTAACATTAAATCTATACCATTACCGCTAATGACTAATAATACTTTTTAATATATTAAATACTATTATAAATGTGGAAGAAAAAGAAATAAACAGCATCTTAAAAAAATAGGTAGAGGTTATGAATGTAGGATCTTGAAGTAGATCTTAAAAAATTTTATAGCTAACATATAGTCAAATTATCCAGCCCTCTCACTTATAGGTAAGGAAACTTAAATCCAGAGAGGCAAAATAAAAGTTAAATTTCTTACCTCTCCAGTAAATGCTTTAAAAACTATAAATTATTCATTTTTTCTACTAAGTTACACTAATTGATTTGTTTCAAGTTGCATATAACTTTAAATATATGTCATATATACATATATATATATATATATATATATATATATATGTACTTATAAATATCACTCTGTAACTACTCCATGAGGATGCAACTGGTATAGAATGACTTTTAGGCATTTGCAACTGAGATACTTAAAAAAATAGATCAGTGTTAGTCTATTGAAATCAACACCATCTGTTCTTATTACACAGGACTAGATATAGTGGTTAAGAACTCAGACTCTCAAGCCCAATTGCTCCAGCTGGAATCCTAGCTTTGTAACATACTGAGTAACCTGAAGAATTTGCTGAAACTCTCTATGTCTCAGTTCCTGATTTATAATATCATCCTATTTTCTAAGGTCATTATGGGATTAACTCATGCTTATTAAGAGCTTATGATAGGGTAAGGCATAGAGTAAATTATTATATTGATCAACATTTATAGGTGGGGGCACTTTTGGTGACCAATAATAGTTTTCTCTTTGTGTATTGTTGCACTGTGAGTTAGTAGCATCTTTAATTTTACTCTGTTACCACCATAGATATGATCCATGTACAGAACTGATTTCTATACAAAGTCTATAAACCAGTTATTTTCATAATGTAACTCGATGAGTGAATTCCAAATGTATACTGACAGTAAGAGTTTGCAGAAAGGGCTTGGGGCCATTTAGCATAATGGACATGGAATGAGTTTATAATTTAAACTTTTGTATGAAGAAGAGCTTATAGAACCTAATTCCAAAGTTCATGTGAGAGTGGGGAGAGTAAATGACACAAACAGGGGATACAAATCAGCTGATTTCAAAATCAGATTATATCTACATTCCCTGTCATTTGTCCTGCTTGTATTTCTCATTGTGAGGCTACTGTTAACATGACCTTGCTGTTCTTTGTTCTTTGAAAACTTTTCTGGAAATGCTACAGAAGCTGAAGGGATTTATCATAGGGCTAGATATGCAGTATTCTAACATAGCCTGGTAACTAAATTGAACTGGAAAGCATCTATGCATACTAAGGCCAATGTCTGCCCATTCTGAATGGATCACTGATGGCTTATCAGAATTTCTTAGACACCCAATACTGAACTTAGAAAATAATTCTCAAGAGCTAAAAAGGCTTTCATTTTCCAGATTTTCTTCTTTTTGTCCTTTTCGGTCCTGAACTCAATCACATTGTCAGAGGGCTACATCCCATCACAAGGATGATAGAAATGGGAATTTGGGTCTATTTATTTCAGAAAGAGCCACGGGTATTGAAAACCTCCCCACTCAGCACTTTAGCAACATGCAACTCACAAAAGCAATCAGAGTTTTCTTGCATGAAATTCTCTTTCTAAAGATACCAACCACCAAACAACAAACGGACTTCCTTTTTAAGTTGAATTGCTACTCTCATTCTCTCCCTCAGTTGCATACTTTCTGAATATCTGTATGTTCTTTTTGTAAATACATTAAATGAAAACATTTCCTGAATTATGCTAGTGGATGATCACGTAAGTTTTCATGCTGAAGATGGGTTTATGTCACTGTTCGGTATTCAGTCTATTTTAAAAACACATTCCGTATTTTTAAACTATTCCTCTGAGTTTTTATATAAGAAATTTGTGGAGTTCCCGTCATGGCTCAGTGGTTAACGAATCCAGCTAGGAACCATGAGGTTGCGGGTTTGATCCCTAGCCTCACTCAGTGGGTTAAGGATCCCGCGTTGCCATGAGCTGTGGTGTAAGTCACAGACTCTGCTGGGATCCTGCGTTGCTGTGGCTGTGGTGTCAGCCAGCGACTGTAGTTCCAATTAGACCCCTAGCCTGGGAACCTCCATATGCCGAGGGTGCTGCCCTAGAAAAGACAAAAAAAAAAAAAAAAAAAAAAAGAGATTTGTATTTTTTGGGGGTGAGTTGTTTGCTTTTTAAAATAGTATTATTAAGATATTATTCATATAGTATAAAATCAACTAATTTAAAGTACATAGTTTGCTCATTTTCAGCATATTCACAGATTTGTGCAACCATTGATAAGATTTAATTTTAGAGAGTTTTCATGCATTCTTAGTTTGCTGAATGGTTTTACTATAAAAGGGTGTTGGATTTTATAAAAAATGTAACCACATCTATTGAGATGAACATTTTTCTGTCTTTTTTTCTATAAATATGGTTTAGTATATAGATAGATTTTCAGATATCCAGTATTACATTGCTGGGATAAAACACTTGGTCCTGGTGTATACTTCCTTTCAGATGTTGTTGGATTTTGTTTTCTAGTATTTTATTGAGCTTTTGCATTTATATTTAAATGAGATATTGGCCTGTAGTTTTCTTTTCTTGTGATGTCATTGCCAGTTTTTTGTATCAGAGTAATACTGACTTCATAGAAAGCATTGACAAGTGTTCCCTAGTCTATCTTGGAAGCATTTGTATAGAATTTATATTACATCTTTATTTTAAATTTTTGGTAGAATTCATCAAAAAGTCTTCGGGGGAGTTCCCTTCGTGGCTCAGTGGTTAACGAATCCAGCTAAGAACCATGAGGTTGCAGGTTCGATCCCTGGCCTTGCTCAGTGGGTTAAGGATCCGGCATTGCTGTGAGCTGTGGTGTAGGTCGCAGACGCGGCTTGGATCCCACGTTGCTGTGGCTGTGGCCAAGGCCGGCGGCTACAGACTACAGCTCCTGTTAGACCCCTAGCCTGGGAACCTCCATATGCCGTGGTGCGACCCTAGGTAGGGCCAAAAAAAAAAAAAGTCTTCTGGGGTGTTCCCTTGAAGCTCAGTGGGTTAAGTGTCCAGAATTGTTACTACAGCCGCCCAGGTCGCTAACAAGGTATGGGTTTCTTCCATGACACAGAAACTCTGCATGCTATGGACACGGCCAAGGAAAAAAAGACTATACTTTATTTTTTATTTTTATTTTTTTTGCCTTTTTTTTGTCATTTTATGGCTGCACCCGCGGCATGTGGAGGTTCCCAGGCTAGGGGTCTAATCAGAGCTGTGGCCACTGGCCTGCGCCGCAGCCACAGCAACGCAGGATCCGAGCCGCGTCTGCAACCTACACCACAGCTCACGGCAACGCCAGATCGTTAACCCACTGAGCAAGGGCAGGGATCGAACCCGCAACCTCATGGTTCCTAGTCGGATTCTTTAACCACTGCGCCACGACGGGAACTCCTATACTTTATATTTAATATAATTATTAATAAGGTAGGATTTTTGTCTGGCATTTTGCTATTTGTATTCTCTATGTCTTATGTCACCTTTTTTGGTCCTTCTATTCCTCAGCTAATGTCTTTGTGTTGAGGATATATTTACTGGAGTTACCTTATAGTGTGACAGGTTAAGTATCCAGCATTGTCACTGCAGCAGCCCAGGTTGCTGCTGTGATGCAGGTTTGATCCCTGACCGAAGAAGTTCTGCATGCCATGGGCACAGCCAAAAAAAAAAAACCAAAAAAACGAACGTATATTTCTAGTATACCATTTGCATCATTTCCTTGTTGTTTCTTTTACTATTAATATTTTTAGTTATTTTCTAATGCATTCCCTAAAGAGATTTTAATTAGCATCTTAATTTAAGACAATCTAATTTGGATTAACATAACTTTTTTTTTTTTTTTTGCCTTACCTAGGGCCGCACCACGGCATATGGAGGTTCCCAGGCTAGGGGTCTAACAGGAGCTATAGCTGCCGGCCTTCGCCACAGCCACAGCAACGCGGGATCTGAGCCGCGTCTGCAGCCTAAACCACAGCTCACGGCAACGCTGGATCCTTAACCCACCGAGCAAGGCCAGGGATTGAACCCTCAACCTCATGGTTCCTAGTCGGATTCGTTAACCGCTGAGCCACAATGGGAACTCCTGGATTAACTTAACTGAATTAACATTAATTTAATTTTAAAAGTTCACAAATATTTGCACCAATATACTTTTGTTTCTCTTCTTTCCTTGTACTGTTATTATCATACAAATTATATGTTTATACATTATAAGTCTAACAGAATTTTATAATTATTGACTTCTATGTAGTTATCTTTTTAAAAAGAGAGAAAAGTTATGAATAAATGTACGTTACGTTGTGCTTTATATATACTTGTGTAGTACCCTTTACCAGTGCTCTTTATTACTTCATGTGGATTTGAGTTACTGTTTAATTTCCTTTCATTTCAGCCTGAGTCATTATCTTTAGATTTTTTCTTTTCTTTTTCTTTGTATAGAGCAGATTGTCTAACAGCAAATGTATGTATATGTGTGTGTCTGTGTGTGTGTGTGTGTGTGTGTGTGTGTGTGTTTCTTGCTTTTATTTTCAAGTTTGGCTTCCTAGGGATCACCTGGGAGATCAGTATAATTTAGCGGCCAGCAGTGATCTGTCAGAAAATATTCTTAAATGCAATTTCTTAATATTTTATTTTCCACCTTCCCAAAGAGATCTGTGTGTGTGAGAAGACACCACTAACCTTAGGCACTTCACGAGACATCTTTAACTTTCTTTTCTTGCTTTTACAGGGTATTAAGGTCAGTCAGATATGAATGACTGCTATTTTCTTTCCCCTGTTTTTCTTGGGCTTGGTCACAGCCTTTGATATCCTGATGAATATGTTGGAGCATTTCACATTCCCCTGTGGTCTTCTAGCTCCTCACAATTTCTTTTTAAAATTTTCCTTCCTCAGGGCTCCTGATTACTCCAGCTGAAGCTCAGTTTTAGGCAACTGTGATGTTGCCAGTAAGTCGCTATTGTTTTCATAAAGCCCTAGGGTTCCTCCTTTACCCACTGAACTGCACTATGAATCAAATTGCAGTGCCACAACACCCTGGGCATAGAAATTTTACACAAAACTCTTAATTTCAGACAAAATATTAACTATGTATTTGGGAAGATGCTTTTAAGGGAGCTTTAAAAGAGGTCAGACCTCTTCATTGTTTGCAAGGGCTGGTGGCTTTTGACCACAACACTGATTTGGGCATAGAAGTGGGATGGGACTAATCCCAGGTCAAAGATGTCACAGACCATGTTGCAGTGCAGAGTTTTAGTGGTTTCTCTTGGAGATTTTTTGTTTAGTTTGTTCTGTAACTTTGGTTAATGTCCAGAGTCTTGAAGTGGGTGATTTTAGTAATTTTGCCCATATATTCATATTTTCATTAAGAGAATAAGTTTGCAAAGGTCCACATTCCTTTGCATCATTCCGAAAGTTTTTTTGCATCCTATGTATTTAGAAAAAAAGTTACACTGTGATTTTTTTTCTTTCTCATCTCTGTTAGCTTTTCTTCCATTTGTTCATTACTTATGTTCTTGATACCTGCATTTTCAAATAAAATTTATATTTATCATGCTCTTTCCATTTTAAAATCTGTTAAAATTCTTTTCTCCCTCTTCCTGGTAAAATATTTGTGAATGGGTAAGAGACATAAATATCATTACACATTTTATTATTTTTATGCTTTCGCATGTGAAGATGAATATAAATACTAATACAATTTTAAACAAATATTTTCAAAACCAGCAATACCAGATTTATTGAATAATTCATCTCAAATAACTCATCAGTAAGCCTAAAGAAGAGCATTTCTATCTTTTTTGAGATATTCTCCTTAGCGTAATTGATAATCTCTGCCCTGTGGTGTGAAGAAGTATTTGAGCAGAAGGATGCTTCATAGTCAGACACCTTGTTCCTCTAGATCATTCTAGAAAGAGTTCCAAAGTAGATTTCATAGTTCATCATTTGTATTAGTAGTTTATTTGGTCTGACTCTAAATAGATCCATGCCAATAAATTATTCCAGTTGTGATGCCCTTCAACACTTGACCAAGAATAATGTCCTAGACTGAGGAAAAGTCTACAGTGGTGACAGTATTAAAAATTTTATATTCTAGTCCTGCTCCTTAAGACATCATGCTCTTCTTTTAGCTATACTGAATATAAGCTCATGACTTGGCAAGTGTTAAAGATTTATCTATTTATTAACATTTTACTCACAAGGATAAAACTCTTGAAATATTACAGCTCATTTTCAAGGATGTCCTTGGGATGGAAAGCAGATATATTCTTTGTCACATCACATTTTCAGACCATGTAGGTCACTGTCATAAAACAGTCACCAGAGAAGTTAAATGAAACTGCATTATGTAATAGATATTTTGCATGTTTTGGATACATATACATTTATATAATACCTGATTGTAAATTTTGATCCAGGAGCTAAGAACTTTACACAGTGATTACCAAGATCTTAAGAAGGTAAACGATTTTTTGGAATAGACAGAATTATATTTTTTACTGAAATGTGGCAAAATTTTCATGTCTGTCTTTATGAGGAAATCATCCTTTTTTAACTGCGGTTAACAATTATGTGACAAATAGAGTTTCTTGCCATTCTCTTCTCTCTGATTGTTTTGCATGCATTATGCATAGAATAGAATTAAGATTTGGGGATGTCAATGTGTGGAATAGTATCATCCATTTTCCAACCTAATTGTCTTCAGAATATTTGCTAGCTGTACTCTGCTGCTTTTGCGAGGAGTGTATTGGATACTAATGTGCATCATAGCATGGGGTTAAGATTGTAGAACTTGCAACTGACCAAAGCTGGGTTTGTGTCCAGGTTGTACTACTAAGTTACCTTGTTCTTTTAGTCTTCTTATCTTGGAAAGTGGTGTGGCAATAGTGTAATTGTTACTGGGCAGCCATAAGAAAAAAAAAAATACAATGTTTAGCACAAGTCCTAGAACAGATAGGCATTTATAAAAGAAAACTATTGTGATTGTTAATTTTATGTGTCAACTTGACTAGGCTAAATGATGTCCAGATAGCTGTTAAAACTTTATTTCTGGTTGTGTCTGTTAGAGTACTCCCCAAAGAGATGAGCATTTAAATCAGTAGACTGAGTAAAGAACATCTCCCCCCATCAGTGCAGGCGGGCATTGTTCAATCTATGGACAGCCTGAAAAGAATACAAAGGCAGAGAGTTGTGAATTTGGTCTCTTTGCTTGAGCTGAATCGTCCATCTTCTCTTGCCCAGCTGCACTCCTGATTTGCAAGCATTTAGACTCACCCGGGACTTACACCATTGGCTCCCCTGGTTCTCAGTCCTTTATATTTGGACCGAATTACGCAAGCAGTTTTTCTGATTCTCCAGCTCACAGATGGGAGCTTGTGGGACTTCTTATAAATATCCTCTTATGTTATATCTCTATATAACCTTATTGGTTCTGTTTCTCTGGAAAATCCTGATAATGTGCCCCTCGAATTATATCATTCCTTCAGTAAATTGTTACCTTTTTCCAAGAAATTATTTTCCTTTCTTTAAGTTATTTTTCCACCTGAGCCACTTCTTACCTAGAAGAGTAAACTATGTAAGCATACGTCCCATGACTAAGTTAACGCTCCTTATTTGCCATATTTCAGTTAAATTATAGATTTAGGTGAGTTTCCTTCCTTAGTGTGTGAGGATTTATTCAGTCAATTCATACTGAACACATCGTATGTGCCAATTATTATACTAGAAGCTGGGATACAAAATATGTAATACAAACTTCACTGAGTTTGCAGTTTAGTAGCAGAGATAAACCTGAAAACAGGCAATTGCCTTGTCATATGATGAGTATCCTAATGTGAGTACACCTTGCTATGGGAGCCCATGCTTGGTATTGAAGAAATAATGTCTTCTTTAACAGTTAGGTATAGATTGAGAGCAATGGAAATAGAAATTTTATTTGGAGAGATATATGCTCTAACTAGTAATTTTCCAACAAAGTTTTTCTAAGTTCTATGAGGACAAAAAGAATTGTTAATTAAATGTTTAATATTATTTATGAGAAGCATAATGGTTTGAGGTTACCTGTCCAGTGTAGCCATGTCGTGTTTTTATGGGCTGCCATTCAAACTTTAAATTAGAAACCATCAAATAACATGTGCACATTGAACATGTACCCATTTTATAGTATTTGTTGTGAAGTTTTACTTAGTAAATTATTAAGGCTTTTGTAAATCTAATAACTGGTTTTATGACATTGCTGGGCATATATATGATTTATTTGTTGCCAAGACTCTGATTGAGAAGGCAGTATTTCATTTTCCCATGGGAAATAAGTTTCATTTATATGTAGTGGTTTCTACTAGCAAATTGTGGAGAAAAGTGGGAACTATTACTAATAATAAATATTTCTGTGCATTAACACATTCACTGAGTAATTGAAACAAATTGATCAGGTCAAAATGTGATCAAATTATATGGCTCTAGAACAATCACTTTATTTACTATTCATTAATTTGAAATTGTTATCACTGCCATTTTCCTCTTTTACTTACCGGTAGTAAGTATTTGATCCAAAATCTCTTCATCATTGGCTCTGTTATATTACTCTGTTACACAGATTTTGTCTTCTTTTTTTCTTGATGGTATCTAGAGCTAAAAGGATTTTAATCTGAACGTTTATTCGGAAACAATATAATTCAGTTCTCCAACCATTTAGGATTAATCTGTTGGCAGCAATGGAAGCCCTGGAGGAGCTATTCACTCTCTCAGTCTAGTGTGCAGAACAAATTAGTACTTTCCAAAATAATATCAATTAAACCAACATAAAAAAGTGAATATCTGTATTAGTCTCCAGGGGCACGTTGCAGTATTTCTCCAGAAGAGCTGCCATACTACTCTCAAGAAGTAGTAATAATAGGGGCACCTAACAAAAGCAGACTCCTTACATTATAGGAGTATAATATGAAAGTACTATAACTATTCAAGCTCTCTCAGAATTTTTCATGAATCCAAATGACAAAAATTAATTTGGTCCATTTAAATAGTGGAATTTTGTCAAGTGATAATCTGTTGAATAAAGACAGAGTGACAAACCCAGTAGTAGTCATATTTTTAGTAACTTGTCTTTTTCCACTGCTTCAATTTTGTCATCTTAATGACACCTAGTATTAAATCAGTCTACATTTATTAGTAGACTTTCATTCATAGTCTACTTGGCCTAATTTTGGGGATTCTAAAACACAGTCCACATAATCAGACATCAAATGGAAGAAAAAAACATAAAATATAAGTACCTAGAATTCATGAACTCATAGAAAACAAGATTAGATATGTATAAAATGGAGTGTGTGTGTGTGTGTGTGTACACATTAATTGACAGAGGGTATTAGTAGTGAAGGCTTGAGCTTGAGTTTTATTATGTATTGAGGAGACTTGGCACTCATATTGGATTGATGCTTCACTAATGTGTTTTATTTTTCTGTAACTTTCAAAGCAGCAGTAATTGACAGTATGCCAATTAAGTAGCCATTGGGAAGTGATGAACTGTCAAGTTTCAAAATAGTGAAAAACCTTAAAAATCTGTGATCAGGAGCTTAAATTTCACAAAGAGGCAAATTGGGAATTATTGAATCATTGTGAGGAAGGAATGAAAGCATCAATTTATTGTAAAACTTTTGAACTGGAAAATGACTGTGTTAAGGAGCATAGCCTATAAGTCACCCAAGAGAAACCGAGGATAGTTGTATAAACTAGTATCTGAATATCCCTTCTTTTTTAGTTCTCATAAACTCTTTATGAGCTGGGCTATATCACAGGTGTTTATCTGAAATTTATTTAAATTTGATTTGCAGGAAATTGTGGTAGTTTTGGCAAAATGGCCATAACTGTTCCCTTCCTGATATCCTCATTCCTTGCAATGTGATTTTGGATGTCCTTCCATTAGATGTGGAGTCGTTCCCCCACAATTTAAATCTAGGCTGGGCTCATGATCTGGTTTGGCCAACTGAATTCAATGGAATTTATTGTGTGCCCATTTTGAATAGATTTCAAGAGACCTTTCCCTCTCTGAAGAGGGTCCTACTGACCTTTATATCACAATACGTTAAAAGCCCTTAGGTAAATCCTTCCCATGTAAAAATGGGGCCGGCCTGTGTATTCAGGATAGCACAGTAGAAGAGGATGTGTCTGACCTCCTAGACCAGTCATCAGGGTGTTTTAGCTCCTGCCTTGGACTTTTGGAGTACTGATGAAAGTTAGTCAGCTACCTGAAATGAGGACACCCAAGCAGTCTCATGGAGAGTTCTCCATTGAAAAAAAAACTAACCTGTGAGCATCCATCTGACAGCCATGAGGCTGAACTACCTTGAGAAGAGATCCTCAAGACACAGTCAGCCTAAAGACAACTGCAGCTGTGGGTGACATTTGATGGCAACCTCGTGAGAAACCCCAAGACACTATTTTCAACTGTATTGCTCTTGAATTCCTGCCTCCACAGGAACTTAATTATGCTTCTTTTTAAACCATTCATTTTGGTACTTTGTTATGCAACAGTCTTTAACTAATACACTGTAATCAGGTAGTGAACAAGGGGCCTTAGCTGACCTAAGAATGATGGCCCCTTTGCTGGGACAGAGGCTGTGTATGTGTGTGTAATACATTTAAATCTCTATTTTGAGAGACTTTATTGTTTCTCTACCATGAATAAATTCTGACTGTATGTTTCTACCTTTTTTTCTTTTCCTTCCCTCCTTTTAGTCTCAATTTTATAAGATTATTTTTACTTGTATTTTATTTAACATATTTATCATATATTTTATTATATTATTTACTATTTCATGTATCGTATTTAAATACATTTCTTTTGGACAGAGTTATAAAAAGAGGAGTTTGACATATCTACGCTATTGAAAAATTCTTGTCTCCTTTAAATTCTCAAAATTTGTTAGTTACAGGAATATTACATTATCTATAGTTTGAATTATAATGCTAACCATACTACTTACATTTCTTTTAGTCCTAGACCTTTATTTATTTATTTATTTATTTGTCTTTTTGCCTTTATCTAGGGCCACACCCACGGCATATGGAGGTTCCCAGGTTAGGGGTCTAACAGGAGCTGTAGCTGCCAGCGTTTGCCATAGCCACAGCAACGCGGGATCCAAGCCGCGTCTGCAACCTACACCACAGCTCACGGCAACGCCGGATCCTTAACCCACTGAGCAAGGCCAGGGATCGAACCTGCAACCTCATGGTTTTTAGTCGGATTCATTAACCACTGAGCCACGAAGGGAGCTCCAGTCCTAGACCTTTAGAGTCTTCTACTTGTGTCATTAACCTCTTAGTTCACCAAACTTTATTACTTAAAATTTCTTCAGTAAGACCCATAGGAACTGATTTCTTACATAGTCAAAAAAATTTTATCTTGTCTTTATACTTGAATGGCTGGGAATAAAATCATTGAGTTACATTTTCTTTAAGGGTTTTAAAGGCATTGCTCTAGTGTATTCTCTAGTGTCCGTTCCTACATTAGGGAAATCTGAAGTTAACCTTACTTGTTTCATACCAAGAGGGAATTAAATATTTCTGATGAGCTGTCAAGGGGTTCTTATTTTCATTTTTGAAAGCAATTTAATACTTACTGAGTGCTGAGTGTTAACATGTACCAGCTATATGAGATAGGTATAATTCTTATTGCCATTTTATAGACGAAATAACTGTTCCCAATGCTACACAGGAAAAAAGTGACTCTTCAGTCTCATTTGGAAAGTTAGGAGCAAGTGCATGAAGAATAATCTCTCAATGCATGGGTGAAGTTATAGGAGGATGCATGGCAGAAAGTTAAATAAATGACTTGAAAAATCGAACTGAGAGTCTTTTCTAGAATATGGCCTAAGAGGACAAAGTGATGAAAAGCATGGAGAATACAGCAAAGAATTTCAAATTTTAAGAGTTTCAGCATTTGTCTAATTGGACAATTCTCCAGTTCTCTAATTGGAGATTAGAAAAAATAAAATAAAAACTGATACAAAAAAATCTCTGAGCTAGAAAAACAAACAAAACAAAGATTGTTCTTTGCTTGAGAGCCAAGCAAGAGCTCGGAAAGACAAACAACTTTAATAGCTTTATGAAATGTAATAACTCAAAGGAAAAGAAAAAAAATCCTAAAATCATTCAGAATAAAAATGAAACAAAAATAAAATAGACCTATGAAAGCCATAAAAAGGTTTACAGATGTCTCTCATGAAAAGATTTTGGAAAACTGAAGCCTCCTCTGTTTTTCTTTCTTTTTTTTTCTTTTTACTGTAAATAGACATTACTTTAGAGGTAAAAAAATGAATCAACAAAACTTTTAATTGTGAGAATCAAATACTGTCTCTTTTTAATTTTTCATAGAACTTACTACCTTCTTATATACTATAAAATGTTTATTATATATTTATCTTCATGGGAATGTAAGTTTTATTAAGTAGATGTTTTTGACTTTTTACTGATGTCCTTAATACTTAGAATAATGACTGGAATAAAATAGGTGATCAGTATTATTTGTAGTATACATTTTTTATAGTACCAAAATACTGAGAACTACCTAAATGTTCATTAACAGGAGAATGGTTAAATAATATTAGTATAATCAGATCATGCACCAGTTAAGTGGGGCGACATTGTCACTATACTATTGAATGCAAAGACATAAAATCCATCTGTAAGCATGTAGATGTCTAAAAAATGAACTGAGAGAACATATTCTGAAATACTAACCATAATTGCCAAATGGAACTGAGAAGTGTTGGTCAATTAATAGTCAGTTTAAAGTTTCTTAAAACTTACTTTGTGCCAGGTAGTCTTCTAGAACTGGGGTATAACAAGTGAAGAGGTTCTGTCATAAGTGACTAGTTATAGTCCCAGTGCTATATATAGTCACTAATGATGAAGCATGATAATGTGAGAAAAAAGAATGTATACATGTACGTGTGACTGGGTCAGCTTGCTATACAGTAGAAAATTGAGAGAACGCTATAAACCAGCTATAATGGAAAAAATAAAAATCATTATAAAAAAAAAAGTGAACAGGTTCTTACCATGAGGGTGATTACATTTTCATAGGTGGGGGATAGTAACACACAAACATAAGTAAAATAATTTTAGGAACTCAGAAATGCTAAGAAGATAAAATGGAGTTGTATGCTGGAGACTAACTCTGAGGATATTGGCTGGCTTGTATTTGTTGGTCAGGACAGAGACCCTGAAAGGGTAATATTGAAAAGTTGAAACATGGATATGAGAAGGAAGGTGGTGAAAAGATCATGAAGATTTAGAAATTAAGCAATGGAAACAGAAACAGGAAAAAAGAAACAATCACCAAATGCAAAAAAACCTGGGATGGGAATGGACATGGTAAAGGTGGATGGAGAAACTGAAGACCAAATATGTGGAACATAGCAAATAAGGCAGGGAAAACCAGGTTGGGAGGAGTAGGTAACAATGTAAAACAGGTAAGCTAAGGACTTGGTCAGCCTTGTGGCCTAAGAATTGTGAGATATGTGTAAAAGGGGAGCATGGATGGAGTTTCAGAAAGACAGCATTGTGTCTGATGCTTTACAAAGAAGTAGTAAATGGAAAGAATGATTAGAAGAATTAAGAGTGACATCTGGGAGTTCCCGTTGTGGCTTGGTGGTTTATGATCCTACTAGTATCCATGAGGATGCAGGTTTGATCCCTGGCCTTGCTCAGTGGGTTAAGGATACCGCTGTGAGCTATGGTGTAGGTTGGCTCGGACCCCGTGTTGCTGTGGCTGTGGTGTAGGCCTGCCACACCACAGCCCATTTGACCCTATAGCTTGGGAACTTCTATATGCCACATGTACAGCCATAAAAATATAAAAAAATAAAATAAAAAAGAGAGTGACATCCAGAGACCAGTTAGAAGATGACAGAATAAAGCAGATTATTGCCAAACAGTGTAGTGAGCAGTATGACTTCTACTTGTCAACTTGTATTCTTCTCTGTTTTTCTTTTCCTCCCTTCTTCCCTTCCTCTCTCCCTTCTTCTTGTTTCCATGCTTTCTTCCTTCTTCCTTTTTACTCCTCTCTTCCTGCCTCCCCCTTCCCTCTGCCCTCCTTTGTTTCCTTCCTCCTTCCCTTTCTGTAGTGGGCACATAAATTGTGTCATGCTGACTGTGCACAAATATCTCAAAAATTCACATCATTCTAGATGAGGTCCTAGAGATAGAGTTGCAGACATTTGGCTTGAAAACAGGCAGAGATTTACTTGATCCTGTTTATACTGCTTTAGGGCATACTGGGAGTTTCAAGAGGGAGGTGCCTTCTTTGCAATGTATCATTTATAATCCATCACATATATGACAAGGGGAAGGGTGTCTGCATTTGTTGTGTGTTCAGTGGCTCGTAAAAAGAGCTGACCTAAGAGACATTTAAGATATTTGGAGAAATACTTGTTATGCTCTAAAGTGTTTTCAAATAACAGTTTTCCAGCTCAGGGTAGAATTGTAAATGTCCTAAGATGTTTAGAATCTCTCTCACTATAGGGATTTTGCTCTTTGTATCTGGCAGAAAATAGCTGGTCTACAGGCACAGATTTGCTAATATCCACCAAGGAAGCAATACAGGTTATTAAACTAGAAATTTACACTGTGGATCTTAAGAAATAATTTCTTATGTCCCATAGGGGAGAAGATTTTGCTGAGTCATTCCCCGCCAATAATTAAAAGGAGGAGCGTGATTTCACCTTTAACTGGATTGCTAAGGTAATCACTTTATTAGCACTTGATATGCATGTCGTTCCAGGGCATATACACTTGTCAGTTCACAGTTGATCTACTCACAGAGGGTTGGTGTGCCAATATAGCCAGAAGCAGAAGAGGGCTGGTGCAGTATGCCAGTGCTGCTATTTATGATGTTGCGAATCTATAGCTTGGTTTGTTTTGTTCATCTCTCACTAAGGTGTATTCTTCTCTAGAGTAGAAAGGATCACTATATGGACTAAATTATCAGATAATAGAAGTAACTGTACTTATTAGCATAACAGTATTAGCATAAAAGACAGTAAATGCAAATAAAATACATCCATTTGATAAACTTACCATGTGAGAAGTGCCACTTACCTCCTGTTCTGAGATCAGAAAGTAAATAAAATGCTTTGTAGTCAACCATGTTATCTAGCAGTGAATAGGAAACGCTTGTGATAGTTTTAATCCCAGATCAACACTAAGTAATTTTGAACACGCGTTTGCCCATTCTAAACTTTGTGTCTTGATTACTAAAGTAGCTGTGATAATAACTAATAATGCTCTCTGTAATAAATAATGTTTATTGTTAACTGTACAAAAAGTATGGTAATCATGTATCCTTGTTTGCATGGGATAAATTCTATCTATGTCTGTTATAATGGCATTTGGTCTGGTTTGGCATTTGTCACTCTCAAAAGTATCCTAGTATTGACAACAGAAAGCATTGTTGCCCCAGCTCCTAAGCCCTTCTTACAGATATGTTCAGGTCCTGCCATGTTCCTAAGCAACCCAAATGGCTTGGGAGAAGGTGACTCTACCTCTATCTCCAGGAGAGAGTCCTGATAGTCTAACACAGTGATTGATTTAGGGACTCATGCTATACTTGATCTAATCAGCACATGGCATTATCCTGGGGACACTTTAAACCCTCTTGTGGTCACAAAATCTGAGTGACCTGACTAAAAATAAAAAGAAATACTTATTTTGCCTTTCTGGAAGGGAGGATGTTTTTTTCTCTCCTTTGAGAGTCATCATGGATGGATATTGTCTCAAAGGTTAATAGCAGTTGTCTTGCAGCCATGAGGGCAGGTAGTTTGAAGATGAAGCTGACCCAGAGGCAAATTAAGAAAATCTCTGGCATACTGTTTATAGCACACCTCACAACTCTCCACCTTCATATGTTTTGCTCCTTCAGATAATAAAGGATTTTATAGTTCATGCCAGTTGAGGTAGTATTTTTTGAAATGAATTATAGCTACACTCTTTCATAGGGTTTACCTAAGGACTAAATAAGATTATTCTTATGAAATGCTTAGCACAGTGTTGGAAAGAGTAAACAGTAATTTATTTATTTATTTTTAATATAGCTGGAAGAATGTAGCCTAGATCTGTTGCGTTCTTCTTAAAATCAAATATAGCTGTCTATTTTTAAATATTTAAGATACTCCCTCCACAACATAAATCAGGCAACCAAATGTAGACAGGAATAGGAAGCACTGAGGTTTTCATTCTCAGCATATAAATTTTCTTCAAGTTAGGACACTCTGCTGGAATGGAAAAAATACAAAGTTAAACATCAACCTCACTGGACCAACTAATCATTGTGGACATTTGTGTGTGATTATGTTTGAGTATGTGTGTGCATAAGTGCATGTGTCTAGATGTTTTGTATGTAGTCATCTCACATCCAGTAATGACACTCAGAATATTGTGGGGAGAGAAACTGTTTTTCTCCATTTTCAACCCAGGTGTTTTTAGGAGGGCTGCACTTGCTATTCTTCAGGTGGAGCATGTATGTAAAGGCCAGCTGGAATCAGGGCATATCTCTCTCCTCAGTCAGTAAAGAACATGTGCCTCAGGCCATGACAATAAGAACTTGAGTCACAAGGCTCTTGCTGAAGCAGTGAAGAAATGAACAGAGCACTCTGTCAACCCTACTCTTGAATTGGAAAGCATATATGGCTAGAGCTGCTACCACCATGAGGAAGCTGGTATTTCATAACACTTATTTAGCTATCTAAACCAAGAACTTCTGCAGCTATCTCTCTCCTCTCTATTTCACTGTGTACTCATTGTTCAGGGCTTCATAACTCCCTAATGTAATTATTTCATGGAAAAAGTGAGTGAATTTTGAGGTAGGAATCATATATATATTAGGCTCAGTGCTGGGATACACAGTAAGCAAAGGATTTGCCCTTGAGGAGCCTCTGAAAAAATTTGCAAAGCACACTGCGGGGCAGTTAAAATAGCACAGCCCCCGAATATCTGCACTGCAGAATTTTTAAACATTAGGCACGGTATCAAAGGCCTCCTTTTACAATGCATTCATAGAGAGTTGATGCATAATTTTTTGGCTATAGAAAAAAGTTATAAATTTGGTAATCAAATTATAAAATGATTTTAAGAGCCAGTATTAAACTCAAAACCTCTCCTCTACTTTTTCACACTGCACAACTAGTTTGGAGACAAAAAAAGAGCTTCAAAATTTCTGAGTCTACAGATAAAAATCAAGCTGTACAGTTCCATCTAACTGAAGAGTGTGTCCTCAGCAGGAGGCAGGAGGCTTGCACACATTTTCTCAATGAAACTACCCATGAAAACCAATATCTGGGAAGAAGCCAGCAGACTTTGAGTTTATGAAGACCCTATCAATTTATCCAAAGATAGAACTGCTGAGTTAAGATAAATTTTGAGATTCTGATTAAAAACAAAAGTATAAAAACCAAAAACCAAGGTAGCAAAAAAACCTTGAAAACCTTTGTCCTCAATCTTATTTCCCATTCGTTAGGTAAGAAAAATCAGAGCGCTATTAGCGGAAGGGATCTGAATCAGTTCTGTGTTATCATAACAGGATGCCTGACACCTCTACAGGGAGAATAAAATCATATGTTAAGAGCTGGCCAAGATGCTTTGCCCACCGAACTCAACCCCTTAGAAATATTAATTTTCACCAGAAGAATAGCAAGATAGTTTTACTTCTCGGATGTTGGTGATGGGTAGTCTATTTTGATTTTAAGTATATAAGGTAGGGTGTCATGT
Source organism: Catagonus wagneri (assembly GCA_004024745.2). Lineage (NCBI taxonomy): Eukaryota > Metazoa > Chordata > Mammalia > Artiodactyla > Tayassuidae > Catagonus > Catagonus wagneri. The sequence continues at coordinate 1,505,704 of PVHT020000885.1, read as the reverse complement.
GTCCTTGAGCTCTCAGTGGAAATGAGCTCTTGATTGGGCTGTAGCTGCCTTGCCTCCCGTAGGGAAAGCTGCTGAAAGATGAGAAAATGTCAGGAATTAATGCTGGCGATTTTGCCGGGGATGGGGGAGGCAGAGAAAGAGATGATCTGATTATACATTCAGGGATGACAGGTGAACCTCTAAAAGTTCAGAGGTGCAGTTTAGATATCCATCTGAACATTAAGCTGCTCATTTGAAGCTTTCCCAAGCTCAAGGGAATATATTCGGTTTCAAAAACTGTTGACAGTCTCTCAAGATCAGTGGGGCTCACCATAAGGCCTCTTGCTTGTTCTTGCATCGCTTCTCACTCCATCTCAAGAACAGAAGGTCACACAACTTGTGTGTTGTACTTGAAATTTTCTTTTACTTCATATTTTGCTGTTGCTGCTACCCTTGGGGCTTCTAAAAGAGAAAGGGATTTAACTACATAAAGAACATTGCTTTTTTAGAACTTCTCAGGAACCAAATCAGTGGAATTGCAAAAGAAAGGGAGGTTCAAAGTTACAATGTCAAGATCCTCATTTTGCCCTTTAATTTTGTAGATGATTTTATTAGCTTTCTTTTTTTTTTAATGTTTGGCAAATTACCTCCTTTTAACTAACCATTTGGCTTTTCTGCCTAATTAATATTGTTGAAGAAAAAACTTACTTATTATTTGACAGTACAAATTAATTTTAACATCCAGGCTGTATAATTCTTACCACTGCCAGGCATTCAGCTGAGGATTTAATAGTCACTATCTCATTTAATTGTCATGGAGTTTGACAGATGAAAAAACAATAAACAAAGCAAAACAAAATACACACGGAAAATGAATTCCAGCAGGAACAGGTCTAACTCTGCTGCCAAAATTAATAATTGTCTCTGTATGCTTCTTATACAAATTGTGGTCTGCAGATCTGCAGCATTACTCGGAAATGTGTTAGAAATGCAGAATCTCAGGGTCCACCTCAAATATATTTTGTGAAAGTCTGTATTGTAGCCATTTCCCAGTGATTCCTCTGCACATTACATTTAAGAACTGTTGTATATGACATTGTCATTTATTCTTGATAGTGAAATTTTGTTGACACATCTCAAAGATTTTAAGAGTATGAACCTATTTCTTTTTAATTCAAAATTAAAATGTTATTTTTCTGATTAGGAGGTCATATATGCTTATTTAAAAATATATACATATATCTAACAACAAAAGAAAAAGTTCCTGGAGTTCCCATTGTGGTTCAGTGGTAATGAACCCAACTTGTATCCATGAGGATGCGGGTTTGATCCCTGGCCTCACTCAGTTGGTTAAGGATCCAGTGTTGCCATGAACTGTGGTGTAGTTCGCAGATGCGGCTCAGATCCTGTGTTGCTGTGGCTGTGGTGTACACTGGCATCTGTAGCTCTATTTCAGTCCCTAGCCTGGCAACTTCCATGTACCACAGGTGTGGCTTTAAAAAGCAATAATTTGATGATAATAATAATAATATAAAAATAAATAAAAATAATAAATTCATGAATTTATAAAGAAGACAATAAAATATCTTGTAATCTTATTCCTTGAAGATGATCTCTATTGATGGTATGAAACAGACAATCCCAGGAATAACTCTACTTTTACTCCCCAAATAAAACAAAACTAATACGGCTAGCCTAGGAGAAATTAGAATCCCACTTATAACAGGATATTGTTTTTTAAAAATGTAACATCTTCACCTTCTTCTAAATAAGATTTCAGTAAAGATTTTGAAAGTTCTAAGGGGAACATGGTTAATTCTAATCCTTTGAATTCTGGTCTCAGGTAGTACACACTTACCTTTTATTCACCATGACACTCTTTCTTTCTCATCTCCTATAGTTCAGTATCCTTGTTTATTACCCTCCTGCCCCTTTACATAAACTGCTGAAACTTAGCACAGGGAGAAATCATGAAAGTGAAGGTTTAATAGAATTTGATAGATAAAATTTGGTATAGTAAACAAATCAAAAGCAAATATTAGGTGTCAAAAACTGTACTATTTATGATATGTAAAATAATATTGTTTTATATAGTAATTTAAATAAATGAAAACGTTAATATTACAATAGGGAAGATATATAAACATATTTTTAAATATAAAGGGTAAGTATCTGAAAATCATATTTTACCATAAAAGAATCAAACACAGTACCATTTTTCATGTGTTAGAAAATGTTTACAATAATTAAATGTAAGAAGTATGAGGAAATGTTACTGTATTACATTTATAATTAGTTATACACTAGTACATGTCTAAAATGTAATTGGGTAATATGTCTCAAAAATTTTATGAGGCATACATATTTACTTATAAATTTTATTTCTAAAATGTATACTGGGAAAATAATTATGGCAATTTTATAAAATGTTCATTAAAGCAGCTTTTATAATAATATACAATTCAAAGACCATATGTCCAACAATTTAGGATTTCTTAAAGAAATTATAATGGATTCATACAGTAGAACAAGGAAAGTAATTGAAATTTTACTTTAAAAATATTACTATTTTATAAAAATATAACCAAGACATGTTTTAGTTAAAATATAGATATCATTTTGAAATGCTCTCTACTTTGTAAACTTTGAAACTTGGCAGTTTTATAGCTAATGAGTATTTCTACCGTCCATCTTTTTCCAATTGAAAAAAAGGTGATTTTACATAGAATGAGATGTCCACTTGGGTATATATTTTATCAAGATAACAGCGTCATGTTTCAAAAATATTAGAGGGAAGGGGAAAGAGGAATTCCACTTTTTGGTGATATTGTTGATGTGTCTCTTCATAGCCAAATCAGCCCCTCTGAGGTCATTTTATGGTTTCAAGTCACCTGCCATCAGTGCTCCAAACCCTAAGAAGACTAGAATGCTCACAATTAAAACCATTTCATTTAATCCATGAAATGTGCTGCTGTTCCAGAGAAGGAGATAATCTTTCCTTTACCAGCTATTAATCCTTTCACTTTGTATCTGTGCACAAGTGAATTCAGTACCATTAAGATATAAACAAGTAATCCTTTTGTTCTTAATAATCTATCATAACTGATGGCTTTAACTTATTAGTCCATCACTTATTACTTCCTTCTTTGTCTCTGAGTTAAGCCATAAAGCTGAGAAAATAGAGCATGAATGTGCACATATTTTAATGTGCAGTTCTAGACTTTCAGGGTAGTATGGTAAATACTGTCTACTGCTACCTCATGAAAGAGAGTATTATGGGGCATTTTGGAGAGGAGGGTTCTTTAATAGGAGTTGGTCAGAGTATACTTTCTACTACCTCAATTCCAAGACGTTTTGGCTGTTATGAGAATCTCTTGGAAGAGGAGAAGTGACATAAAAAAAGGAGAGTGGCATATCACACCTAAATTGAATGCTTGCTGACCTGCAAAAAATTTTAGGTCTGCACTATGCCTTTAACAGAAAGATATGTAAAAAAGTTACTGAGAGAAACTGCATGTGATAAAGGGTGGATTATTGATGCAGTCATTAAGGAAAGTAAGAGGAAAGAGGGCAGTAAAAGGGAATTTTAAAAATTTTGGGGAGGTATTGTTGATTTACAATGTTGCATTATCTTCAGGTTTATAGCAATGTGAATCAGCTATGCATATACATATAGCCACTCTCCCCCCCCACATCAGTTATTATAGAACATTGAAGAGACCTCCCTGTGCTATACAGTTGGTCCTTGTTAGTTATCTGTTCCATACATAGTAGTGCATTTTTATGTGTGCTTTTATGCTTTTACCATTTGGTTGGGCAAGGGTGAATGAGGGCCCAGTAGATAAAAAGGTGAACAGTTATGAGTCACCTGAAAAGACTCCACAGAAAAGCCCCTGCGTGAGGGGGCTGGGCAGAGTCAGCAGCTATGGGGAAGTCCTAGGACATAACCAATTGCATCCCCTACAACAGGGAGCCAACTGTCTAGTGAGGAGGCCACCCCTACTCCTCTAGGTTGTGAAGAATTTGCTAGAGCTCCCTATGTGACAGAGAATGTTTTATAGTCACAGAAGTAAATTCGCCCGTAACTTTGAACCGCTAATCTCTCCTCCTCTTTATCTGACTCTAAGAAGAAAGAGAGCCAAGATGGAGAGTAAAATACTCTCTGGCCTCTATGATGCTGGCCGTTCAACCACTATTCATTTCAGATGTGAAGGGCAGGTAGAAATTTTAAGTTGGTTGTGAGATTAAAATTTTTATTTGGATTAGACTGAACTTCTGAATGCCCTAAAAATGAAAACGTTCAAAGACTTGCTAAGAGGTTAAAAGTACTATAATCTATTTGATCAGACCAAATTGTGTCTCACAAGGAAAGACCTAGTCATGTTGAAGGTATTGGTGAGGGAGAGAAAAGAGCCCCACTACTTGAATGCACCCTAATGGGTTAAAATAATTCAAAAAACTGCTTATACATACATGAAATATATAGGGGCATTCACTTGCAAATATGCGTTATAGAAATTACTTGTTTTTAAAGTAAATTATGTCAAAGCTCTCCAAATATATCTCATGCAACAGAATGCAAAATATGATATTGCCTGTCAAATTTAACATTCAGGAAATTCAAACGCACTTATCCATAAACACATAGGTATTGCACATTCATTCATTCAGATGTATATTGAGTACTGCAGATTGGCAGTAGGGCTATAAATATGAGTATGGAAAATCTTACATTTCATATTTCATATAAATCTTAATGCAAAAAGAGCATGAAAGGGTTTGAGAACTTTCCAGTTCTAAACATTGTATTAGTTGTTTAGATTGGTAAAGATTCTTAAAGTGCTCTTGTTAGCCTTGCCATTAAGGTAAGGTGAGAAATTGAATTTAACGAAAATACAGTGGTGAGATATGATTGATTTACTAAGAGAAGTAGAGATAAAATACCATAGATTTCAAAAGAGGTATTGGAGGCTTTTCAGGCACAGGGAATTGACAAAGAAATTAAGTTAGACTAAGTTACAATACTAGTCATGTAATCATCACTTAAAAACCTAATTTTCCAGACTTCTCCAGCGTTATATGTCCCACATGTTAGTAACAGTAACACTTCCATGTAGGAGGTCCTGCTGAGGTCTCTGCACTGCCCCCCAAAGTTACCACATCTTCATAACTACCCTCTTGTTAGGATCTATTGTCCCCTTTACAGAGAGAAGGAAATTGATTGTTTCTTTACCTTCTTCGTCTATTCTATAGAAATTTTGATCTCATATCCTGTACTATGATTCTCTTCAATCATATGTATTCCCCCTTTAACATTAGGCTCAAAATGTCATAATAGTAGAAAGAGCAGAGGATCTATAGCCAGAAGTCTAAGGTCCATCCCCTGTATCTACTTCTTACTTATCATATTAGTTATTCATTTAAAAACTCTGAGCCTCATTTTACTTTTCATATGGGACTTCTGTAGCAGTTGTTTTGAATACAAAATATAGTTTTAAAAATAATTTATAGGCTATAATGTGCAAGTGATAAAATGTATAAACATTCAGAATTAAATTAGTCACTTCTCTACAACACATTGCATCTAGGTGTCCTTTAGAACTTTTCACTATTATGGTTTTAATCTCTTTCTCTCCCCCACTAGATAATGAATTCTTAAAGAGGCCAACATGCTTTCATTCATCTTTGTAGCCAAATGTACAGTATGGCCCAAAATGGGTGCAAGGAGAATTAAGGAATGTATGAGTTTAAAGGGATAAGGGTAAGATTAGTTCAATCACAGTCACATTATTAGAAGTCTAAAATAACTGTGAATGTAATTTTTCTCTTTTTTTAATTACTTAATGAATTTTATTACATTTAGGGTGTACAACAATCATCACGACCAAATTTTTATAGCATTTCTATCCCAAACCCTCAGTGCATCCCCCAACCCCCAACCTTTCTCATTCGGAAACCGTAAGTTTTTCAAAGTCTGTGAGTCGATATCTGGTCTGCAAAGTTCATTGTGTTCTTTTTTTTAGATTCCACATGTAAGTGAAAGCATATGATGTTGGTATCTCATTGTCTGACTTCACTTAGTATGATAATTTCTAGGTCCATCCATGTTGCTGCAAATTACTTTCCTTTTAATGGCTGAGTAATATTCCGTTGTGTGTATGTACCACGTCTTCTTTATCCACTCCTCTGTCGATGGACATTTAGGTTGTTTCCATGTCTTGGCTATTGTATAGAGTGCTGCAGTGAACATTGGAGTACATGTGTCTTTTTGAGTCATGGTTTTCTCTGGATAGGTGCCTAGGAGTGGGATTGCTGGATCAAATGGTAATTCTATTTTTAGTTTTCTGAGGACTCTCCATCCTGTTTTCCACAGTGGTTGCACCAATTTACATTCCCACCAGCAGTGTAATAGGGTTCCTTTTTCTCCACACCCTCTCCAGCACTTATTGTTTGTAGACTTTTTGATGACGGCCATTCTGGCCGGTGTAAGTTGGTTTTGATTTGCATTTCTCTAATAATGAGTGATGTTGAACATCTTTTCATGTGTTTTTGGCCATCTGAATGTCTTTGGAGAATAGTCTGTTTAGATCTTCTGCCCATTTTTTAATGGAGTTGTTCATTTTCTTGGTATTGAGCTGTAGGAGGTTTTATAAATTTTGAAGATTAATCTCTTGTCAATCAATTCATTTGCAAACATTTTCTCCCATTCTGTGGGTTGTCTTTTCATTTTGTTTAGGGTTTCCTTTGCAGTGCAGAAACTTTTGAGTTTAATTAAATCCCGTTTGTTTATTTTTGTTTTTATTGTCGTTATTCTAGGAGGCGAATCTGAGAAGATGTTGCTGTCGTTTATATTGGAGAGTCTTTGGCCTTTATTTTCCTCTAAGAATTTTATAGTATCTGGTCTTATATCTAGGTCTTTAATCAATCACAGCCATATTATTAGAAGTCTAAAATGAATGTGAATATAATTTTTATATTCAACTTTCAGCACATAAAAATGTGTAGTAATTCACAGGTTATAGTAATGTAGGAATAGGAACTACTAATCTGTTTACAGGGGTGGTTAAGCTGCTTAGGGAAAAATGAGTAAGCATAGAGTCAATATTATCACACAGTATCATTTGATCTTTTAAATAAGTGTGAGATTAAAAGTGTATGAAAAAGAATGTACGAACTCCTTCTCAAATACCAAGAGACCGGATTTCTGAAAGGGAATTAAATGATCTGGAAAGTTTAATTTCTCCATGATGCTTTCTTCCCTCAACATGGTAATAAAACCTCCTTCGATCTATTTCAGAGGATGTTGAAGATAAAGTCATACATAAGAAAATCTTGGCGTTCATTTTAGAAAGGTCTTCTAATTTTCAATTCTATGCTCTTTACACATCTGTGACATTTGAGTTATTGTTTTAATTTGTGTTTCCTTGAGGGCACTGGTCCATGGGTGATCCTGACAGGAAATTTGTTTTCTGCATGGTTTCTCTCTGGTTTTGGTGGAGTTGCTGAGCTGGGTGCCAGTCCCATGCTGCCGGGCATCTATCCCAGTACAGATGCCCAGTGCTTCTCTTGGGGATGGATTTGCCAGCTGTCTTTTCAATGAAGAATGGATTCCCTGTTGAAACTTTAGCTGCTGCCCTTCCCACTCCCCCTCTCATGGCCATGGTGGCTATTGCTCCCAGTGTCTAAGTGCAGCAGCTACTCCCAGTGGTTCTCCTAGACTAATCCCCCAGATAAGAACTATTCACCTGCTTGGGAACAGGTTTACTCTCCTGCAACTCCAGGCTGACCGAGGCCTTAATCCTTATCTTCCGAGTACCACCTATAGAGAGCTCCTATAGGAGATCATGGCTGCAGCCTCAGCCTGCCTGTGTTCTGCTTGTTTCAGCTGCCTGTTAACACTGCCTGAGTCCTGTCTAATTAATAACGGAAGGATTTCAAAATGCTCTCATTCTGTGGCTCTCCTTGACCTTGTTCTTGTTTATCTTGTTCTGTCGATTTCCACACCTTGATCCTCCAAACTCAGTGTGTTGCTGGGATCCAGAATTATCCCCAGTACTTCTGCTGAGTTCTGGGTGTTATTCCTTTCCCGAAAGTACTGACGGTTGACTCAGCCTGGGTGTTGGTCTATACTTGCATTGAAACCAGCAGATATCCCACCACATTTCTGGCACTTTAATGCCCCTTAGAACTTGTTTCCAAGACAGATGCAACATCCATCTATTGCATTGTTTACAGTATTGGTGAGAAGTACATGACCGACAATCAGGAGTTTGTCCTCAAGCCTCCATCTCTTCTTCATAAACAAATTGTGGCAGTTAAAAAAATTGAAAACTCCTGCTTGCATTTCATTTCTTTTCTATATGTTTGGAAAGATTGCTTTTGACCGCATCCTGCTCTCATGATGCATTTGCACATTAACTACTTTTTATTTTTTTCCTTATATGGGAATACTTTTTTATAATTTCTTATGGCCTTCTCCCCGGGGGTGCTTTTGGAAAAATTAATGAGATACGGCCTGGAAATCACTTTGTGCTCCTTAGAAGGGGCACTTTGCAAATTTAAGGAAATTGTATGAAGACTCATTATATTGAATCAGGTAATTATTTGAAGGATTGGGAAACTTTAACTTGTAGTTGTGATTGAAGTATTTGTTGAAGTTTTTGAAATGATTGAAGTCCAATTCTAAATGAGAATCATCACTGTTGTCAATAGTCTTTGAAAGAACTGTCAAACAATATTTCTTGTGCTCTGTTGAGTGTCTTAGAAACCTAATCATAGTCATCTTCCCTCTGGAGAAAATATAAAATAGTTTGCTTTAGGCATTATTGAAACATTTCTGTGGAGACATTTTATTTTACTTTACAATTCTCAGAGGTATTTTACTACAGTGCATAGTCCACAGCCCACTTAACTAGCTTTTCAGTGTCATAAACCTAAGGTTATGTTAGGTTAATTTTCCATTTTGTCCACCTGATCTGCCAGCCTTTTTTCCCCCTTAAAACTGACAGCAAGATGACTGATTACACCCAAGTATAATACCCCTTTTTGAATGCATGACCTTTTCTGGAATCAAGTTAGAAATTCAGAGGACATGAAGAAATCATTGTAAATTAATAAAGGAAAATAGTTCAACACCCACTGACCAGTTAGGCAAATCATCACCATATTCTCTTGTGCCTTGAAATCATTCACAATGGATATTCTTTCAATTATAGAGAAAATTAACTACCTGCAAGAACCAAATTAAGAAGTCCAGTGCAATGAGCTGGGAAACTCCTTATGAATGGTATCGCCACCTGATGAGCAACAATTTCACATGTAATTATAACGGTGTATAATTTATAACTCTCCTCTTCTTTCAGATCATGTCACACTGATATGGTTTCTAGCTGAGGGAGTTATGTGCTGGGAGAAAGGTCTGCCTAAGACAATTTATCACATCTCTGTGATATAGACAATGGTACTACAACAAACGGCACTGGCTTTAACTTTGAGAAGAAGTTATAGCAGAATTTTTCAGCTAGAGCTCCAAGCCTGTCATTTTTATTATATGCCTTACTTCATGACAGTCTTTGGGTCTAAGTAAGGCAGAACAAGGTAAGTGGAGAATGTTTCTTACCTTCTCTTCCACTGATTAACACGGTATCTTTTTTCATGGTCAGGTGCTTTATCACTGGGAAAATTTGATTCTTGGTGGAGTAGGGGAGTCAGAGAAAATGCAGGAGAAATCGGAACAATTAGGTTTAAGAAGTATGTCTTGTAGGACCAAACATATCTATGGCATTCCTTATAGGAAAGGCACTTTGCCTAATAGGCACAAGTCTAAATCTGTATTCAAGACTATTCTCACCATAAGGAGGAATCTTAAGGAATCAAATTTGGATTATCTTCTAGAAGAGTTTGAATACTTCTGGCATGTATTTTGAGACATGAGATGTGAGACATGAAATGGCAATAACACTGAAAAAGAGATGTGTGCAGGTATTTGTTAAAAGTGTCACAGCCTTTGTCTCCATCCATTGCACTACATTATTGTTTGGACCGTCCCCTACTCTATCAGATTGATTTTTATTCTTGAAGTAGAAAAGTGTGTCTCACAATTCAGAGAAGTTATGTACGGAGGTGGGAAAACCATTTTAAAAATTAAACATGCATTTCTGTTTTAAAATACAATGACTTTTATTAGACTATAATTCAATAATCACATGTCAATATATCAAAAAATTGTATTTTAAGACAAAGACTAGCATAATATTTAAGAAAAAACAGTGAACATTTTAAAAGTCAGGAAAAATATAAAATGTCCGATAGTAACAAAATTATTTAACATTACACAGGAAATACTGAAACTATATGACATTGCAATTAGAAAAGAAAAAGAAATAATGTATAAATTAAGAGAGAAGGAAAACCTCATTTTATGCAGATTATGTAGTTGCAAGGAATTTACTTTACAAAATTGTCCTTCAAGAAGTCTGAGTCTCACACTATTCTGGGGGTCAGGGTCCACACTAAATGAGTTAAGTAATGTAAGTGACAGGTTTTATAGGGTCTTAGGATGCTGAGGCATTTACTCTCACTCACACTTTCAGTCAGATTAATTCTTCTGAAAATTCTCTGGAGGTCAGCAAAAAGCTTTCTAGGTGTGAAGTCACTTTGTCACTGTATACCCAGCTCCCCGCTACTCACTACTAAACAGACTTTCTCTACGTCAGGCATCATGCATTCTATTTATCTCAATCACTTATTTTGCCACACTTATCACTGATTCTTCTCTTTGTTGCTTGGAGCTCTTTCTACTACCTGGTGACCTATCATTCTCCCCCAGTCCTTCTCTTATTTAGAATTTCTCATGGTATCACTTCTCCAAGGATTCATTCCTTAATTCCTCAAACCAAGGCAGTGCTACAGTTAAAATGTTCATAGTGTTATGTAGTTCTCCTTCATAACAATTATTTGAATTCAATTATGGTGTAATTAGTTATCCATTATCTGTCTCCTTTCCTGTCTGCACTCTCTATTTTCATGCATTCAAGATAAATATTGGTAACTATTAAAAATCCAGACTTTGACCATCACCTATATTATCAGAGGCATATTTGGTAAATTGAAACTTTCTATTACTAGAGACCTCTCATTTTTAGAAACCTAGTTTTCCCTCAAAAGTAAACAAAAAAAAATTGCTCTAAATAATTTTCTTGTCTATAGTCAAAAAGTAACACTTTGATTCATTTAAAGAAGTCTGCTTCTTCTTCACATAACAAGCTTCTAAATTTTCGAAGACAGTCTCGTGCTCTCAATATTTTCTTACGGAACATCATTCACTCATTCATAAGAAAAGGATTGACTGTGTACATTCTTGGACTGAGTATGAAGTCCAGGGTTTTTCCTCACTCCTCATGTGACGCTACAGTTTCCAGGCCTTTCATCTCAATGCCCATGTAGAAAAGCTTTCAGAGCACTACGTTTCTATTCCTTTTCATCTAGGCCATTTTTCCAGTGCTACTATTTTTTCTCTTCCTCAGTCTGCACTTTATCTTGTTTTGGAATTGGGGAAACTCACTCTTCAGTGTGTCTCTTGATCTCTTTGTCTTAGTATTCCTCAAATCCGATTCTATTTCCCCAGTGCGTATCTGGTGTTTATTAGTGGGCAGATGGTGGTGATAATAAAAAGACTCTGAGGGTTCATTTGCAAGAATTATGTAAATTATGGATGTGGGATGAACTATAAAACAAATATATTACTACTTAGAAATATATTCTCACACTTTGATATCCAAAGGATAGTGAAAAATCATTGGAAGCTATAATAAAATAATGAAATTCAAGAAAATGTCTTCTTTCAAAAGGATATTCTGAAGGAAATATTTTTCTTCACAATTAAAAAAGGGTAAAAATTGAATGGGGAAATCACTACATATAACATGAGAAAATAAGTACATCATTTGAAAAATAAATAGGAAATGTGCAGAACCAACATGAAGAAAACATTCAACAGAGTATAAAAATTTAAAATGAACATAATGAACAAGACATGATAACAAAGTAAATGTAAAGATGAAAGTCTAGAAAGAGATGATTTCCAAACTTAAGAGCAGATTTTGGGCAGGACTGAGGCTGAAATCCAGTGTCAATGGATGCATAATTATTGCAAATAATCCTCAGTCAGATGAAAAATCAATCCCTCTAAAACTGTGGCATTTTCTCTCTCCAAAATCTTGTGTGCCATTTGATCAGTGCACAGAATATCAAAAAATCTTTGTGCCCCGTGTCCCTGTGGTTACATCCAACTCATTGACTTAAAAGCAAAGAGATAAGAAACTTGTCTGGACTTCTGCTTGGACAGAAGAGAAAACTTTTACCTGGGCCGAGCCTTCCTTGTTTTTTGTTTTCTTGGAACATCTTGGGGGACTCTTGGAGAGAGGAAAAAAAGCAGGTAACACTTGTCCTAAGGGATGAAAAGCTGTTACACTGTGTAGTAGGTTGAATGGCTTAGCAACAAGACTTAAGGCTATCCAGTATGGAAAAGAAAGGGAAAGAAAAAAGAAAAAACAAACAAACATAACTTCTTTCAAAACCTGCTCATATTAATTAAATTCTATCTTCTTTTTTTAACAATCTGAACACAGTATGATATAAAAACTGCTTTGTTTATTCTCCATTGTCTTTTAACTTCATTTTAAACAGACTGTTCCACCTATGGTCCAGGATGAAACTTTGGATATGTCCCACAGCTGCTCTGATTTATTTTAGTTAAATAAGAAAACCTCTGCAGTTCAGTAAATAAATTATAGGTCATTTTCCCCTCTATTCATACTTCATTCCCATTGTTTATAGAATGGAAACAAGAAATCACTACTGTTTATATTACCTGTCACAATTGGGTAATTCACCTCCTATCTTTATAATTTTTGTCCTTAATTCATATTTTATTTTTATTTTTTGGAAAGAGAAATAGAGGGAAATCTATCAGTTAAGCACTATTTTAAAACTGTTTTTCACCTTAAGACGATGTTAACAGGTTTGTAGGTTAGGGAAGGTATATGAAGGTAACCTTCATGGAGGAAAACAATGTAAATGATGACTAAAGAGAACCTTGGCGAGTTCCCTCATGGCTTAGCAGGTTAAAGATCCCGTTTTGTCATTGCTGTGGCTCTGGTTATAGCTGTGGCTCAGGTTCTGTCCCTGAACCAGGAGCTTCTGTATCCTGTGGGTACAGCCAAAAAAAAAAGAAAGAAAGAAAGAAAAAGAAAGAGAGAGAGCAGAACCTTGGTTTAATGATATTCTCTGCTATAGCCAATAGGATTTTTAAATGGAGGGCAGGATGTCTGGGATAAGCAATGGCAGGGCCACAGTCAGCTACAGCTCTGTAGGTGAGGAGGACACTGGAGGAGGAGTCTTTGTGAGCCCCAGTGTCATGGGCAGAAATAGCAACACGGAGAGGCCAATTCCAGGACAGCTCAATGATTGAGGGTTCCACGGGACTCACCCTGAGTGTCTTCTCTTGTCAGTTATCATCTTTGTTTCCATGAGTTTTGCTATGATATGTTTGTTTGTTTTGAATTTATGTTAACACTGGCTTTTCACCTCTTGGAGAAAAGCATTCTGCTGGGGAAAGGATGCAGGTGCAGGTGCTCCATGCTTTTGGACTTGGCCTGCTGTCTGACCAAGAGCAGCATCTCTGCAAATCAGTAGCAATGTTAGCAAGATCCAAGTGCAAGTGAGCCAGAATCCATGGAAAACCTCTACCCCACTACAGTGCTGGCCCAACCCTAAGACGGTGTGCAAGTGACATTCTCTCCAGAAGGATCACACTTGGTTTAGCAGCAGAACTTTTTGCATTCTTACTCAGAATCCCCGTGAGTGTGTGATGGGGTGGGTAGAGGATTTTAGAGGGTAGGCTTCGAGAAGCTGCTTGACTAAACTGCTGATTTCTTATTTTTGCCTATGGGGAAACATGTTCAAGCTGAAGGCAGAGCTGAATCACTCAGAACAGTAAAAAGATCTGTAACTTAAGAGGTTTTGGGAATGAAGAGAAGTAGCAGAGGAGTGATGAGGACTTGAACAGAGGACAAGAACTTGGGGAAGCGAAGTCTTTTGGTCCTCGGCACAAACTGAGGCATCATGAGGCTTCTTCACTAGTTAATTTAAAAAATTAAGGGAAATTCACGTTTCTCGGTTGAGGAGAATCAGCACTTGGAGCAAATGGCTCCTACTGCAACACAATACATGCAGAAGAGCATATTTAAAGTTCTCATTAGCATTTCCAGCAAGATTTGAGCATTAATAAAAAGAGTGCTGCAATGAAAATGTAAAACTGTAAAGGAACTGTAACGTTCTTAAATATTAAAAAGAAACCCACAAAAGTCTCAAAATATGATTTTTTGGAAATGAACAGATCTCAAGAGAGAAAGAGAATTTTAAAAAATGTTTGGAGTCGAACACTCAGCATTTGAAATTTGATGAAAAAATAGGGACTTTCTTTAAGAATGCAGTGGAAAATATAAAAAAGAAATCAATTATAAATGACATGAATATACATGAGATCCAATAATCTTAAAATAAGAGGTACAGATGGAAAAAAGTGGTAGCAGAGTACTTAAAAAAAAAAAAACAAAATTAGGAATAATAAAGCTTCCCTGTTCTAAAGAATGATACCGGTTTCCAGATCCTAAAGAATTCTTCCATTCAGAGTACTTATTAACATGTTCATTTATTCATTAGTTCACTCATTTATGTAATAATAATTGACTTAATCAACATTTACTGAGCAATGATGTTTAAGTGCACTTGACATATCCAATTTTATTTATTTTTTGAAAAAATTTTTAATGACAATGAATTTTTTTACATTTGCAGTTGTACAACAATCTTCACAACCAAGTTTTTTATAGCATTTCCATTCCAAACCATAGTGCATTCCCCCACCCCCAACCTGTCTCATTTGGAAACCATAAGTTTTTCAAAGTCTGTGAGTCTGTATCTGGTCTGCAAAGAAGTTAATTGTGTCCTTTTATTAGATTCGACATGTAAGTGATAGCATTTTATGTTGGTGTCTCATTGTCTGACTGACTTCACTTAGTATGATAATTCCTAGGTCCATCCATGTTGCTGCAAATGACATTATTACTTTCCTTTTAATGGCTGAGTAATACTCCGTTGTGTATATGTATCACATCTTTTTTTTAAGTTCTTTTCTTAATGGATTTTTTTTCGATTATAGGTGTGCATAAATCATCACAAGTCAATTTTACAGATTTTGTATCCCAAAGCCCCAGTACATCCCCCCACCCCCCAGATTGTCTTATTTGAAAAACCAAGGTTTTCCAAAGTCTGTGAGTCATTGTCTGTTCTGTAAAAAGGTTCATTGTGTCTTTTTAGTTTCCATATGTAAGCGGTATCATTGGGTGTTGCTGTCTAATTGTCTGACTGGTTTCACTTCACATGATAATTTCTAAGTCCATCCATGTTGCTATAAATGTTGGTAATTCGTTCCTTTTAATGGCTGAGTAACATTCCATTGTGTGTATGTACCATATCTTCCCTATCCACTCCTCTGTCGATGGG
>PVHT020000885.1:1430077-1484098 GCA_004024745.2 Catagonus wagneri | reverse complement strand
CTTGTCTCTTAAAATGTTCTTCATCTTAAAGTC
This sequence comes from Catagonus wagneri, assembly GCA_004024745.2. Classification (NCBI taxonomy): domain Eukaryota; kingdom Metazoa; phylum Chordata; class Mammalia; order Artiodactyla; family Tayassuidae; genus Catagonus; species Catagonus wagneri. The sequence goes on along the minus strand of PVHT020000885.1, from coordinate 1,484,065 downwards.
TATTTTGTCTGATAGAAGTATTGCTACTCCGGCTTTCTTTTGATGCCCGTTTGCATGGAATATTTTCTTCCATCCTCTCACTTTCAATTTGTGTGTGTCTCTAAAAGTGAAGTGGGTCTCTTGAAGACAGCATATTTATGGGTGTTGTTTTTGTATCCATTCGGCTAGTCTATGTCTTTTGGCTGGGGCATTCAGTCCATTAACATTTAAGGTAATTATTGAAATATATATCCTTATTGCCATTGTATTAACTTTTTGGGGTTTTTGTTGCTCTTTTTTTTCTTCCCATAATCTCTTGTTTTCTCCTCTCACAAGATGACTATCTTTAATGTTGTATTTGAGTTAATTTTTCTTATTTGCTTGTGTATCAATTGTAGATTTTTGGTTTGCAGTTACCCTGAAGTTTTGATATAGGAGTCTATATATAAGTGAGATTGTATTAAGTTGTTGGCTTCTTAATTGCACATGCGTCTCCAGTGACCTGCATTTGTGCTTTCTTCTCATAATTACTGATTTTGGTAGCATAATTGTTCATGTGTGATTTAGTGTCTTTAATGTATATATGCCTTTATTGGTGGACCTTGTCATTTGAGGTGTTTTTGTTTCTGGTTGTGGCCTTTTCTTTTCTGCCTAGAGAAGTTCCTTTAGGATTTGTTGTAAAGCTGGTTTAGTGTTGCAGAACTCTCTTAGCTTTTGCTTATCTGTAAAGGTTTTGATCTCTCCTTCAAATCTGAGTGAGAGCCTTGCTGGATAAAGTAATCTTGGTTGGAAGTTTTTCCCTTTCATCACATTTAGTATATCATGCCACTCCCTTCTGGCCTGCAGGGTTTCAGCTGAAAAATCTGCTGATAACCTTATTGGGGTTCCCTTGTATGTCATTTGTTTTGTTTCCCTAGCTGCTTTCAAAATTTTCTCTTTTTCTTTAATTTTGGTCATTTTATTAATATGTGTCTTGGGGTGTTCCTCCTTGGGTTTATTTTATATGGTACTCGTTGCGCTTCCTGGATTTGAGTGAGTGGTTCCTTTCCCATATTAGGAAATTTTCGGCTATAATCTCCTTGAATATTTTTTCTGTCCCCTTCTCTCTCTCTTCTCCCTCTGGCACCCCTATAATATGGATGTTGGTGCATTTAACATTATCCCAGAGTTCTCTGAGACTCGCTCATTTCCTTTCAATCTTTTATCTCTTTTCTCTTCCGCATTAGTGATTTCCACTAATCTATCCTCTACCTCACTGATTCGTTCTTCTGCCTCCTGTATTCTCCTGTTGGCTGCTTCTAATGAATTTTTTATTTCAGTTATTGTATTTTTGCATCTCTTCTTGTTTAATTTTTACATCTTGTATTTCTCTGCTCAGTGTTTCTTGTAAATTATCAATCTTTGCCTCCAGTCTATTTCCAATGCCTTGCATCATCTTCAGCATCAACAGTTTGAAGTCTCTTTCTGGGAGGCTGATAATCTCCTCATCACTGAGCTGTGTTTCTGGGCTTTTCTCTTTCTCGCTTATCTGAGTTAGAGTTTTCTGTCTTTTCATTTTTGTAGGTTTTTGGTGTGGTGACCTTTGTGTGGACAATAGAGTTGTAGCCTCTCTTAGTTCAGGTGTTTGCCTCCCCTGTGGCTAAAGTTGGTATGGAGGGGGCTTGCTGTAGGCTTCCTGATGGGAGGGAGTGATGCCTGCTCAATGGTAGGTGGGGTTGATTCCTCTCCCTCTGATGGGTGGGGCTTTGTCTCTGGATGAGATTAGATGCTGGCTGTGTGCCTGAGGGGTCTTTAGGCAGCCTGTTTACTGATGGGTGGGGCTGAGATCCTACCTGAATTGTTGTTTGGCCTGGGAGTTCTTATAGCTGATGGGAGGGACCAGATTTTCCCAGAAATGGCCACCTCCAGAGAAATGCAGGCTGCTGAATGTCCCCAAGAGCTTCTCCTCCAATGCCCTTCCCCCACAACAAGGCACAGTCACCCCTGTTTTCCCAGGAGATTCTCCAAGAATTGCAGTCATGTTCCAACCAGATTCCTCTGGAGACTGCTTTGCCCTGGGACCCAGTGCACGTGAAAGTCTGTGTGTGCCTTTCAAGAGTGGGGTCTCTGTTTCCCCCATTCCTGTGGAACTCCTGCACACAAGCCCCGCTGGCCTTCAATGCCAGATGCTCTGGGAGCTCTTTCTCCCTGTGCCCAATCCCCAGGCATGGGGATTTAACGTGAGGCTCAGCACTCTCAGTCCTGTAGCTGAGTCTCTGTGATGCAGTTACTTTCCAGTCTGTGGGGCTTCCCACCCAGGAGGTATGGGGTTGTTTCTATCGTGTAATTGCCCCTCCTACCTCTTGATGTGGTCTCCACTGTGTCTTCTGGAGCAGAGTATCTTTTTTGGAAGTTTACAGTCCATTTGGTTGAAGGTTGCTCGGCATTTAGTTGTAGTTTTGCTGTTATTTGGGAGAGAAGTTGAGCTGCAGTCCTTCTATTCCGCCATCTTAATCCAATCTCTGTATCACATCTTCTTTATCCACTCCTCTGTCGATGGACATTTTAGGTTGTTTACATGTCTTGGCTATTGTGTAGAATGCTGCAATGAACACTGGAGTACATGTGTCTTTTTGAGTCATAGTTTTCTCTGGATAGGTGCCTAGGAACGCAATTGCTGGATCAAATGGTAATTCTATTTTAGGTGTTTTGAGGAATCTCCATACTATTTTCCACAGCAGTTGTACCAATTTACATTCTCACCAGCAGTGTAATAGGGTTCCTTTTCCCACACCCTCTCCAGCAGTTATTGTTTGTAGACTTTTTGATGATGGCCATTCTGGCTGGTATAATGTGATACCTCATAGTGGTCTTGATTTGCATTTCTGTAGTAATGAGTGATGTTGAACATCTTTTCATGTGTTTTTTGGCCATCTGGATGTCTTTGCAGAATTGTCTGCTTAGATCTTCTGTGCATTTTTTGATGGGGTTGTTCGTTTTTTGGAATTGAGCTATAGCAGGTGTTTATAAATTTTGGAGATTAATCCCTTGTCAGTCGATTCATTTGCAGATGTTTTCTCCCATTCTGTTGGTTGTCTTTTCGTTTTGTTCAGGGTTTCCTTTGCTATGCAGAATCTTTTAAGTTTAATTAATTCTCATTTGTTTATTTTTGTTTTTATTGTTACTACTCTAGGAAGTGAATCTGAGAAGATGTTGCTATTGTTTTATATTGGAGAGTCTTTGGCCTATGTTTTCCTCTAAGAGTTTTATGCTGTCTAGGTCTTTAATCCATTTTGAGTTTATTTTTGTGTATGGTGTTAGGAAGTGTTCTAATTTCTTCTTTTACATGTGGCTGTCCAGTTTTCCCAGCACCACTTATTGGACAGGCTGTCTTTTCTCCGTTGTAGATTCTTGCCTCCTTTGTCATAGATTAGTTGATTGTAGGTGTGTGGGTTTAATTCTGGGTTTTCTATCCTGTTCCACTGATCTATATTTCTGTCTTTGTTCCAGTACCATATAGTTTTGATGACTGTAGCTTTGTAGTATAGTCTGAAGTCAGAGGGCCTGATTTCTCCAGCCTCATTTTTCTTTCTCAGAATGGATTTGGCTGTTCTGTGTCTTTGTGCTTCCAAACAAACTTTAAAATATTTTGTTCTAGTTCTGTGAAGAATGTCCTTCACTGAAAGAATGATTGCAGTTTCCATATCCTAAAGAATTTTTCCACTCAGAGTATTTATTAACATGTTCATTTATTCATTAGTTCACTCATTTATGTAATAATTGATTTAATCAGTATTTACTGAGCAATAATGCTTAAGGGTACTCAACATACACAGTTTAAAAAAGGCAGTTCTTGCCTCCAAGAAGTTTATGATGTTGTGAGCATACTATACAATTATGTATGTAACACTGTGCAGCTCAGAAGTACGCACCTAGTTCAATAAATGCTAATTTCCTTCTTTATTTTCTTACCTTACTTCATATGGCCTGTCTGCTTTATTGAAGATGTAAGTATATTTTTTCTTCATTACTTTTTATGTGATTGAAGTTGATCTGCAATGTATTGGTAACATTATACCATATTTTACTCAATTTTTCTTTTTCAATATGTGAACATATTTCAATTTGAAAGAAATTTACATTGAAAAAGTGGATTACTCCTTTGTTATTAATTAAAAATAAATAGGCATCTTCAATAATCATGATGTTTTAGAATATATTTAAAATAATCTAATTTAAATTATATGTGAACTATAAGTGCATGAAAGCAGCTCAGATATCTCTGTGTATTTGTTTCTCTGTTACTTCTTCCTGAAATTATTTGATTCATGTGCATTGGTCTATTTTCTCAAGAACTGAAAAATTTCAAGAATAGGGACCGTGATACATTTTCTCTTAGTAATTAAGGTCAGCAGACCTCAAATATTAATGTTTGGTGCCTGACTTTATAATATGTCTGTATGTCTAACCTGTGCTTATCTACATTATGCAAAGGACAATTCATTTAGAGGTGGACATTTTCATATGTCATTACCTGTGTTCTTAAGAGTGAATTCTTCTCTGAAAATTTCTAGTTAGACCTTTCTTAGTGTTTGATTAGCATTTTGGAAATTTGTAGAAGATAACAAAAATGAGGAGGAAAGAAATAACTAAGTAACTTTCATCAGTGTTAACTACCCACTACAAATTTGTATCATAAAATTGCATTGTGTAAATATAACTTTTAAATACATTAATGCACATATGAAAATTGCTATACCCATATATGAATAACTGTTAAAATATTTCTAGCTATGCCTTGAAGTTGATAAACGTAATTTTACTTGCCAAAAATATAATTCCATTTAATGATTTTTTTAAAGCCCATGGATACAAGTTTTCATTTATGACAGTATATAGTCTCTTCTTATAGAGGTGACAATCCCAGATTGCGGTAGAATTGTAATAAAGGTAATATAAATGTGACATACTAAATATTTCAAGTAGTGTAACTGGAGGAAATGTTGGGATTTTCCAGGATATGCTGGCAGCTGTCAAATGGAACTAACATGTGTTAGTGATGTCATTCTGAGAAGAGGGACCTGATGATTAAGAATGGTGGTGGGGGAGTTCCCGTATTGGCTCAGTGGTTAACAAATCCAACTAGGAACCACGAGGCTGCAAAGTTCGGTCCCTGGCCTCCTTCAGTGGGTTAAGGATCTGGCATTGCCGCAAACTGTGGTGTAGGTTGCAGATGCGGCTCAGATCACGTATTGCTGTGGCCATGGCTGGTGGCTACAGCTTGGATTAGACCCCTACCCTGGGAATCTCCATATGCCGTGAGTATGGCCCTAGAAAAGGCAAAAGGACAAAAAAAAATAAAATTAAAAAAATTTTCAAAAAAAAGAAGTGATAGAGGAAGGTGTCAGTGGATACAGAAATAGAACTTATTGGCTGATGTTGAGTAGGAAGTGTGCCGTGCAGTGAAATATATTTTAATACATTTTATTTATATGAATAAATAGGTTATTGATGATTATATTAGAATTTATTATATATTAACAGTAATTTAAAAAATAGATTGAAATAGATAGTTGAATATATCAATGGGGAAACATTACCACATCATTAATTTGTCAAAATAAAACTTCAACAGAATTATTTATCATTTATCAAGTGAGATGACATAATGTTGAGGTTAAGTGTATGAATTTCAAGGAAAAATGACTGTGGTTCAAATCCTGGCCCCTTTGCACAGAATTTTGATCTTTGGTGTCCCCTTAAAGAAAAACACACAACATGAGAATTGTGAGTTATGTTTGATTCAGAGCCTTGCTGCAGACTAGAGCCCAGGAGACAGGCACTCAAGCTCTGAGGAAGATGTAGGGGAGAAGCCAGTTTATATATGGATTTTGGCTGGGAAATATGTGCAGTCAAGCACACATCTTGGTAAAATTTACTGCTAATCACAAACAACAGATGTCTCAATTTAATGATTTTAGTGCTTTTCTATTGTATGGGAAGAAGCAAGAATCTGGGGTCATTAAAATTCTTCCTGAGGTATGTTTCTAACTACCTAAGGGTTCTGCTTTTCCAAAGCATGAAGTGCCTCATCCTGTTTTTATATCCTGAATTCCTTTCAGGATGCACTCTTGGTTGTCAGCTGCAGTGGGTTATGACTCATCCTTTGTGGAACTGGGTGGTGAGCATTTCTCTTTCTTAGTGATGTTAATATTTTTTCTGTCCACAGTGGAATACCACTTGCCTCTTTGAACCTCTATTTTCTCATAGGTAGAATGTAATGTTGATAGGATTATGAAGACTGAAAAACAGTATTATAAGTTTTTTCTTTTTCTTTTTTTTTGTCTTTTTGCCTTTTTCTAGGGCCGCACCCGCTGCATATGGAGGTTCCCAGGCTAGGGGTCGAATTGGAGCTACAGCCGCCGGCCTACACCACAGCAACACGGGATCCGAGCCGCGTCTGTGACCTACACCACAGCTCATGGCAATGCTGGATCCTTAACCCACTGAGCAAGGCCAGGGATCAAACCCACAACCTCATGGTTCCTAGTCGGATTCGTTAACCACTGAGCCATGATGGGAACGCCTATAAGATTTTTCAGTCTGTATTAGCACATAGGTCTATATAAAATTTTGTCACAGAGAAAAATGTCTTCAAATAAATAATGTGGAGGCACCTACCAGGACTAAACCATTCTAGGAAGAGTGTGATAAGACATAAAGTCTAAAAAGAACTGTAAGGTACTCACTCATACCAATAATTTCATAAAGTGAAGATGCTTATGTAGACTGTGGAAAATTATACTGAGGATTATTACTTTGTAGTCAGACCAATCTGGTATTAAATTTAGCCTTCCATTATTTAATATTTGTTAAACTATGGGGAAGTTACATGTACATTTTAATCTTCCACTTCTTCATATGTTAAATAAGTATGATATTCTTATAAGGCTACTATAAATAAGACATCAGGCCTAAAGTGGAGTTATTTATATTAAGCCTTATGTCACCTAACTAGACTTAAATTAATTATAATTCCAAATCTCCCAGAAATGGAATCTTCAACTAGTCACTCAGGAATTGCTACATTAGAACTAATTAGGTAAGCCGCCTGATAAACCCCTGTTGTACCTTAAAGGAAAGTGATTTTGCAGTAACCAACCTGCATAACTTCCTTGTGCCTGTTCCCTTCTGCCTATAAAAGTCTTCCGTTTGGTACAGCTCCTCCAAATTCCTTTCTGTTTGCTAGATTGGATGCTGCCTGATTCAAATACACTTTTGCCCAAACTCTAAAAATGTTCAATATTCCTCAGTTTATCTTTTCACAAGGCTGTTATATAAGGAGATACCCTGTGTAACATAGTTCAGTGTTTATTATAGTGCTTATGCCCTCACAGTAATTGTTCTTGAGAAATTACTGTTTAGGTTGTTTTTAGCCCACCCTCCCACGTCCAAGGATTTTAAAAGATGAACAGAATACATTATTAAAAATCTGTTTGGGAGTTCCCATCACGGCGCAGCATGAGGAGGCGGGTTCCATCCCCGGCCTTGCTCAATGGGTTGGGGATCTGGCATCGCCATGAGTTGTGGTGTAGATTGCAGATGCAGCTCGAATTTCGTGTTGCTGTGGCTATGGCTAGCAGCTGTAGCTCCAGTGCAACCCCTGGCCTGGGAACTTTCATAAGCCATGGGTACAGCTCTAAAAAAAAGAAAAAGGAAAAAAAAAACTGGATAAATTAAAAGATATATTATGTTAACAGTAAAAAAAACTGGAGTAGTTATATTAACTTCAGACAAGATCGGGGTTGAAGAGGACCATTATATAATGACAAAGTAATCAATTCCCCAGGAAGACATAAAAATCTTTAACATGTATGTACCTAACAACACAGGGACAAAATATGTGAGGCAAAAACTGATAGAATTATTAGGAGAAATAGACAAATTGTGTTATAGTTAGAGACTTTAGCACTCCTGTATCAGTAATTGCAAGATCAAGTAGGCAGAAAATCAGTAAGGATATAGTTTACTGAACAGTGCTATCATTCAACTTGATCTAATTAGCATTTATAGATTATTCCATCTAACAAGACCAGAATGTGCATTCTTCTCAAGATCACACAGGGCATTCGAAATAATAGACCACATTCTGCTCCATAGAAAATATTACAATAAGTTGGAAAGTATAAAAATCCTACAGGTGTGCTCTCAGAGCAGTGGAATTAAATTAGAAATCAATAGCAGGAAGATAGCCAGAAAATCTCCAAAGATTTACAGATTAATCACATTTATAAATAGCACGTTGGTCAAAGAAGTCTCAAGAGAAATTAAGAAGTACTTTGAACTAAATGAAAATGAAAATACAACTTACCAAATTTGTGGAATGCAGCAAGCTGGATTACGGGAAATTTATAGCATTAAATGCTTATATTGGATGAAAAGAAAGATCTAAAATCAATAATATACATTTCTATCTTTAAAAAAATAGAATTAAGGGAGTTCCCTTCATGGCTCAGTGGTTAATGAATCTGACTAAGAACCATGAGGTTGCGGGTTCGATCCCTGGCCTTGCTCAGTGGGTTAAGGATCCGGCGTTGCCATGAGCTGTAGTGAAGGTTGCAGATGCGGCTTGGGTCCCGCGTTGCTGTGGCTGTGGTTTAGGCCGGCAGCTACAGCTCCTATTAGACCCCTAGCCTGGGAACCTCCATACGCCGCAGGTGTGGCTCTACATAAAGGCAAAAAGACAAAAAAAAAATAGAATTAAAAAAGCAAGTAGGTGAAAGTAAATAATTTAAATATATAGCACCAATCAATGTAATTAAAATCAGGGAAATAATAGAGGAAAGGAACAAAACCAAAAGCTGATTCTTTGAAGAGATCGATAAAATTGGTAACTTTCTACTTCAACCATGAAACAGAGAGAAAATAGATAAATTATCAATACCAGAAATGAAAGAATATAGACATTAAAAGGATAGTAAAAGCATATTCTGAACAACTCTGTGTCAACAAATTTGATAACTTAAATGTAATGGACCAATTCTTTGAAGACTCAAATTACAAAATTCTCAGAAGAAGAAATAGCTAGTCTGAATTGGCCTCTATCTGTTAAAGAAATTGAATCAATAACTAATAACCTTCCAAAAAAGAAAGTGCCAAGCCCAGGTTTTACTGCTGAATTCTACTAAACATTTAAAGATGAATGACAAATGTCTATAATCTATTTCAGAAAACAGAAGCAGGGGAAACTCTTCCTTACTCATTCGGTGTGACTGGAATTAGCCTGATATCAGAAACCAGATAAAGATATTATAAGAAAGGAAAACTATAGACTGAAATCACTTATAAGCATAAACACAAAAAAATTAACACAATATTATCAAATTGAATCCAACGATGCATAAAAATAACTATAGACCACAACCGAGATTTATTCCAGATAGGCAAGGCTGGTTCAAGTTTGAAAATCAAATCATGTAACTCGTATCAATAGGCCAAAGAAGAAAATCATACAGTCCTATCAATTGATGCAGAAAAACTTGACAAAAATGAAACTATCCTTCATGTACATACCCTTAGCAAACTAGGAAGAGGGAAAACTTCATCAAATTCATAGAAAACACCTACCAAAAAAATGACAGCTAATCTAATACTTCATGCCGAAAAACTGGATGCTTTCCTCATAAGATTAGGAACAAGGCAAGGATGCCCCCCCCAACTCCTATTCAAGGTTATATTGAAAGTCCTAGCTAGTGCATTAAAGGAGAAAAAGGAAATAACCAGTATTTAGTTTGAGAATGAAGAAATAAAACTGTCTTTTTTCATAGGTGACATGATTGTCTATGTAGAAAATATCAAATAATTGACAAAAAGAATACAAACTATGCTTGAAATTAATAAAAGCTATAAACATTCTAGAAGAAAACACAATAAAAAGGTAGTTAACTTTGGGTTTAGACCTGAGCTTTTTGATGCCATATCAAAAGCATAATGCATGGAAGAAAATACTAATATTTGACTGTTTTAATATTAATAAGTTCTGTGAAAGACACTGTTAAGATTATCAAAAGACAAGATACAGACAAAAGAAAATATTTGAAAAGCCCGTATTTGATAAAGGATGTCTATCCAAAGCATACAAAGAACTCTCAAACTCAAGAATGATAAAGCAACCTGATTAAAAAATAGGCACAACAAAAATAGGGCAAAGATCTGTAAAGATACCTCAGTAAGAAGATATACAGATGGCAAAATAATTGTGAAAAGATCAAACATCATTTGTTATTAGGGAATTGCAAATTAAATTAACAATAGATACCACTATATTGTTCAGCCTATTAGAAAGACTGAAATAAAAACCAAGAAACAACAACAACAGCAACAAAAAACACTGACAAAACAGAATGCTTGTGAGGTTGTGAAGCGAAAATAAGTTTGACTCATTGACGATGGGAATTTAAGACAGGTTGGCAGTTTCTTACAAAGTTAAATATATTCCTACAGTAAAACCCAGCAATTGAGATCCTAGGTATTTCACTAATTTGAAAACTTTTTCCCTCACAAAAAATTTAATGTAAATGTTTATAGGGGCTTTATTCATATCTGCTCAAAACTGGAAGAAACCAAGATATCCTTCAATAGGTGAATGGATAACAAACTGGGGCACATACTTTTAGTAGAATATTATTAGATGGTTACAAATAAAGAGCTGTCAAGACACAAAAAGGCATGGATGAAACATAAATGCTTGTTGTTAAGAAAACAGCCAGTTTGAAAAGGCTAAATACTTTATTATTTAAATTATACAATATTCTGGAAAAGGCAAAAGTTAGAAACAAAAACACCAGTAGTACACAGGTATTCTGGGATACTGGGGGAGGTTTGAATAGTTGAAACACAGTGGGCAGTTTAGGGAAGTGAAACTATTCTGTATAATATTGGTTTATAAATGATATTATGCATTTGTCAAAACAGAATGGACTTAATAACAACAAATATAATAAATCTTGATGCATGCAGACTTAAAAAAATAATCATTTAGGAAGTGGGGTGGGGTGAAATCCCAGAACAGAAAGCAGACTGTGATGAAACAACCTAACTCTACTATAAATACATAAACAGGCTTACTGAATCAGAGGGAAATTTATAGCATTAAATGCATGTATTTGAAAAGAATCAAGACTGAAAATTAGTTATCATCCAACTCAAGAAATAAAGAAATAGCAACCTAAACATAACAAAGTAGAAAGAGGAAAAGACTGCCAATGCAACCAATGGACAATAAACACTTTGTCTATAGGAAGAGAAAGAGAGTCCAAGTTAAAAATTGAGATAAAGGAATAATATGAGAGATGAAAAAGGCAACATCACTGTACAGATATTAAAACAATAATATGAAGATTATAAGAAGTAATTTAAATCCATTATTATATTTAGATATGTATGTGTATATGTGTATATACACACATGCACACACATTATATCTGATCAGATTATGTTTATTCCAGGAATGCAAGTTTAAAATTTGAAAATCAGTAAATGAAATTCACCAGATTGTGACAAATGCATATGCTTATCTCAAAAGTTCAGAAAAAACATTTGATAGCAAAGATTCATGATAAAAATGAAAGCAAAGTAGAAAGATGAGGAAACCTCTACAGTGTTATACATAGGATTTTAAGTATCGCCATCAGTGATATTGGCTCTTGTTTAATATACTCCCATTTGAATGTGGATGGAATCTGTGAATTTGATGAGATGTCATGCCAGTGATTCTATTACATAATATAGCAAAAGAATGGGAACTAACCTAATCTGATCTCAAGGACCCCTTTAAATACGAAGTTTTCTCCAGTTGGTAGCATAAAGAATTCCGGAAGAATCAAAGGCACCCTTGCTAGGAACTGTGGTTGACATTGAGTAAAAACAGTACAACCAAAATAAACTGAAGACAACTATTAGCTACTAATAGTTAAATCATATCCAAAGAGCAAAAAGAACTCAGGAGCCTTGGTTTTTCAGTCAGAGTGAATTGAATTCTGCCAGTGACCTGATTGGGCCTGGAAACGGATTCTTTCCCAGCATCTCCAGTTAAAAGCCCACTTAGTCAGTTCCTTGATTTTGACCTTGTGAGACCCTAATCAGAGAACCTAGGTGAAGCCCCTTGGACTACTGACCTATAGAGCTATGAACCAATAAATGACGTGTGTTTAGAGCCACTAAATTTGTAGAAACAAATGCATTAAGTCTGTTACACTGCACTCCCTTCACACAAGCAAACAAACCCCTTACGGCATACTTCATAATTAAAGGTGAAATAGTTTTGAGTTCAAAATTAGGACCTAGACTAAAATGTCCGTTATCATGACTTCTAATTAACATTTTGGCTGGAGGTCCCAGCCAGTGTAGGAATGCGTCTTATCAGAGTTAAATAAATTGATGGGGAAAAAAACAGTCTCATATTTCATAGATAATATGATTTTAAACAGAATCTACAATTATAATTAATGGGTATACTTAGCATATTCACTGAATTCAAGGACATTGTGCAACCATTAATTGTATTTCTGTATACTCATATCAAACAATCAGAAAATAGATAAAAACATACCATTTGCACTTGTGTCTCAGGCATCACAGATTTGTTATATTCAGGGGGAAATCTACCTTAAGCTGTCTCTTATCTCAAAGAATGGCATGTGGAATATTGCAGAATTTCTCCTGAGGTTAGACGTTTATAAGCTTAGCATCCTCAGTCATCTAAGTCTTAATTGAAGCATCTGTCTTTCTTGCTTATTTAAAACTGTGATTTTCCATTTCACATGTGAGCCCTGTGCTCTGCCATCTTTAGTCTTCTGAACATGGGTAAATCCCCACAAGGTTTTGTGAGCAGGCTTATTTATTTATTTAGCATCCCAACAGTGATTGCCACCATTGGCAATCACTTATGGATTGCTTGATCCATTGTTTCTCGAGTCTCGCTGTGGTTTAGAATCACTGAGGAAGTTGTGTTCAGATCCCACCCTCTGGCTTTGGGTCCAGGAATAGATAATGTTTTAAAAGCTTTCTGTGGGATTCTAATGTACCTTCGGGGTTGAGAATTACTTGCTTAAGGCTATGAAATAGTAGTTCTCAGAGACTGGTGCACATTAGAGTCACCTGGAGAGCTTTTACAAACACTGATGACTACCCCAAATTAATTAAATTAGAACCTCTGGGGGATGTTCGTGATAGAACTGACTTTAAAAAGCTCTTATAGTCATTTCAGTGTGCCATCAGGATTGAGACCTGCTCACACAAAACCTGCCTCTAAGGAAGTATTTTCATTTATCATCACATTTGTTTCAGTTGAGGAATCAACCACTTCAGGTTCTTCAGCTGAGACTGTTAATGTTCCTAGAAACTAGCAAAGAGCCATTCTTCTGGTGTTGGATACTCAGAACATTGGCTTTCCACAGATTTTGAACATTCTCTGTATTGGTTAATATTTCTTCTTGCTATTTCTTTTCCTAAAGTGGTGGGATGGATATGTTTACTATTTCTACATGACTTTTAAGAAGATTAAATAGTTTTTAATATCTCTTATTCTGCTCCTTAAATTGATCTCTATTTCCTCTGTCATGTATAAGGGTAGTACAGTTTGCTGGCATTGTGTTCCTTCTTTTTTCTTTACTCTGTGGTTCAGATGTTTGATTTTTCTAATATAGTTCTCTGAATTTTGTATTCTCATTTAGTAAGAAAAGGAATATCAAGAAGTTTGGGGTCTGATAAAAGCATCTGTAGGTTTAATCAAATCTTGTGCTCCTTCCTTTTGATTTGAATAATCCCACACAGAAGATATTCTACATCAGAGACATTCAACCCAGTACTGGATATCATCTGTCGTTGACCATTCTGGCTCTCTTTTCCTTGTCTCTTTTCTGTATCACATGCCTTAAGGCCTCAATTCCATAAATTCTTAAGGTAGAATAAATATCGATGTCCTTAATTTACTTTGGTTGTATTGTTCTTGGGTGGCTGTCTGCAATGAGACTGAGGGTAGTGAGGCTAATAAGTATTTATTTAAAGAGGGAAGAGAAAGAAGATAGGTGTGGTGAAAATGCAGGCAGTCTCAGGGTAGGGGAGTGGAAAGGGAGAGAGAAAGAGACAGAAAGAGGAAGAGAAAAGAAGCAACACATGTTTTGGAAGTCTTTAAAATCACTTGTGTTGGGGTGGCTCTCCCAGGTTTCCTCTGGCCAGTCAACTTGCTTTGTCTGGCTTTGCGTGACTTAGGGCCCTGCCCTCAGGATGGATTTTAGCACAAGGGTCTCTGGAAAGTTGACAGGATGTACTGTGGTCTGGTGCCCCTCCTTTCTCTGACCCCTGGGGAACCTTTCTGCCAGTTTGTAGTTCCAAAGGTCTCCTTGACCTCAAAAATGAGGAATAGATGGTCTCTTTTATCCAAATAGGATAAAAGAGCTTTTATGCTGAAGTTATCTGTCCACAGAGAACAGATTACAGTTGCTCAGCCTGGGACCTGTCTATCTCGTGTTTCAGTATTACTTTGAAACTCAAATAATAATACTTTGTTGTTTTTCTTTTCCTTCTCCACTGATTTTCCTGATCTTCTGATCTTCCTGATCTTCATTTCTTTCTCCCCCACAACCCTTGGCAACCACTGATCTTTTTACTGTCTATGATAGCTATAGTCTTAATGAAATGTACTTCTTAAATAATAAGAGTTGAAAGTCAAAATGACTTCTCTATCCGTGGACTGCAGAGCAGATGTTGTGTTTGTAGGCATGAAAATAACATCAATCTCATTGTACATCTCCATCAGAGCTCTTGGGTGATCAGGTTCATTGTCAATAAGCAGTAATAGTTTGAAAGAGATCTCTCCTTTTTTTTCTTTTTTTTCTGAGCAGTAGATTACAACAGGGGGCTTAAAATAATCAGTAAACTGTTTGTTGTAAACAGATGTGCTATCATTCAGTCTTTATTGTTCCATTGATAGAACAGAGGCAGAATAAATTCAGCATAATTCTTAAGGGCCTAGGATTTTTGGAATATTAAATGAGTACTGGCTTCAGCTTCAAGTCCCCAGCCACGTGAGCCTCTAACAGTCAGCTTGCCATTTGAAGATTTAAGTCAGGCTTTGACCTCTCCTCTTTAGCTATGAATGTCTTAGATGGCATCTTCTTCCAATAGAAGGCTGTTTTGTCTACATAAACACATCCGTTGTTTAGTGTAGCCACCTTCATTAATTATGTTAGCTAGATCTTCTGGACTTTGTGCAGTTTCTATTATAAGTGCTTTCTGATTCACCTTGCGCTTTGATGAAATGGCTTTTTTCTTAAACCTCATGAACCAACCTCTGCTAGATTCAGCCTGTTCTTCTGCAGCTTCCACACCTCTCTCAGCCTTCATAGAAGTGAAGAGAATTAGGGCCTGGCTCCGGATTAGGCTTCAGCTAATGGGAGGGTTGTCACTGTTTTGATCTTCTATCCAGACCACTAAAACTTTCTCCATATCGGCAATAAGGTTGTTTCAGTTTCTTGTCATTCATGTGCTCAATGGAATAGGACTTTTAATTTCCTTTAAGAACTTATCCTTTGCACTCACAACTTAGCTAACTGGTGCAAGAGTTCTAGCTTTCAGCCTTTGTTATTTTTTGACATGCCTTCCTAACTAAGCTTAATAAATTCTACCTTGTGATTTAGAGTGAGAATACATACTAATATATAATTTATATATATAAATATGTTTATATATATTTATATATTATGTATTTATATATTTTATTTAGCTTTATATATTATCATATATATTACATGTCATGTATTATTACATATATATTACATATATTATATGTAATATACATGTTATATATATACCTCTGATAAGGTATATAAATATCGATATATTTATATATATTATCATATATATATTATTACCTATATTATATTTTATATATTGTATATAATCGTATAATACTATATATTATGTTATATATTATATTATATATTATATGGTATATCTTACATACATTTTATATATTATTTATATTTATATATTTATAAATATAGAATATTTTTTAGTCCCGCTGTCTCCATTTTCTCACTGATTCACCAAAGTTTGAAACTCTGTCTACTCTCTGTGGGTACTGAGGAGCACAGTCCTTCCATATTACCTCTTTTAAACTTACCTCATGTAATCAGTAGGGACCTGAATTTTGTTGGGGTTTTGCTGCTTTATTTTTAAGCAGTTTGAACAGGAAAAGAAAAACGATGATTCATCTGAGAGGAATCAATAAACTGTAAAGGGAAGATTGGGCATAACAGGTCGACTGTAGACTTCCACTACAGATGGAAAAGGAAACACGTTTAGATCCAAGGGTAAGAGCAAAGGTATCCAGGCAAATAGAAGCACATTGAAAGCAAAATATGGCACTACTAATATGAGGTAGAACAGAACTCAAGGAAAACGTCATTAAACAGGACAAAGCTTTTTTTTATATAATGATAAAAATACAAGCTGAGAATAATCTAGGCTTATAAAACTTTATGTACTAAACAACATGCCAGCAAAAATATAAACTCCTAAGAACACAGAGAAGACTGTATAAAAAATGTAATTTATAGTGTAATATAATGCCTCTTTTAGAATTTGGCAGATCAAGTTGACAAAAGAGCTATAATAATAATTTAATCAATAATTTTGTTTTAGTAGATTTACATAAATTTTTATTTTCTAGAAAGTAAATTTGGTTTTTTTTTGGAACATTTAACAAAATTTGATTATATGTATTTGTCAGAAAATAATATTAAAAATCAAGAGAGATTATTTTGTGGAAATCTATGGAGTACATTTGGAATAAAATGAATATTTCTTGGGAAAAGAAACAAATTGATGCAAGAAAAGGTATAAAAAACTATGATGAGAAACTAATAAATTGAAAAGGACTAGAAAAGAGGGTTTTAAAGCTAAATTCTATTTATATCTTTAAAAACAATGTTCTCTATGTTATTTTACTAGTCCAAGTTATAGAAAAATATGAAAAATACCTAATTTATGTTAGAATACCTAGATAAACTTAATACCAAAGTATAATAGAATATGTATAAAACTTTTAATAGAGATGGAGCAAGTATTCTTCATAAAGTAGGCGCAAGGCAAATCCAGAAGTGTATTAAGAAAATGAAGATACAATGACCAAGTGTAAAACTGCAAGCATGGTTCTCCACAAGGTAGAATATCAGAATAACTCATGACATCAGTATGTCAAAGAAGAAAAGAATATGTGACACAATTAACCAGCATTTACTGAAAATCTTACAGCCAAGGTCTGACAAAAGGCTGAAGTGTGTTTGCCTGGGCCTTAAGGAATTTAGAGAAAACAAGGAAACGTGCCTAAGAAATGGCATGAGAAGAACTGCAGTGTTTTACATAGGACAAGTCAGTGGTGGCTTGGGAACCATTCTCTGAAGTGTAACCTTTGTTTAAAATGCTTATAAATGTCTTATAGAAGGCTGGCTACACAGACAGTGTGATTTGGGTTAAAATTCTCCCTAAAATTCAGAGATAATTAAATAATTAAATCTCATCGCACCCTTGCTAACAATAACCTTTTTGTAAAAACAGAACAAAACAGAAAAACAAGGAGCTCCTGCTGTGGAGCAGTGGCCTAAGAATCTCTTGTTGTCTCTTAGGTGCTGTGGGTTCCATCTCCTACCTGGTACAGTGGGTTAAGGATCTGTCATTGCTGTAGCTGTGACATAAGTTGCGCTTGCAACTTGGATTCAATCCCTGGCCTAGGAACTTACATATGCTGCAGGTGCAACCAAAAAACAACAACAATAACAAGAATTTTAGAATAAAGTGAATATATGAAGAGGAAAGTAAAGAAGTAGAAGTAGTTTAAAAAAAAACTATAAAAATTTACCTGATTTAATAGTACTTGAACAATACTTAGTTTTTAATAAGCTGAGAGTTTTGCCTTTCTTTTATAGATTACAAAATCAGAAAGAAAAAAAACAAAAAAGAGTAAAAAGATATCTGCAAGGTGTTTCATTTAATATGAGAGAAATAACAAAAACCAGTTAATATGACTATTAAGAGCAGAGATAATAGATCTAAATTTTTTTTTATGGATCCAGAACATCAATAAATAAAGATACTTGTTTTCACAAGTGCCTCCAAAATAAAGCATGAAAAATGAAACATCATTTTATATTTTAAAATGTATGACAAATGCTGATTAAATTCACCCTGAGAGCATGTCAATTTGAAAAGAGGATTATAAATGTACATGCCACAGGGTGCTCTCTTTTCTAAGGCGAGAGAGTGGTTGTATGCAGGGGAGGGGGTGGTATCTATTTAAATACTGTGTTAGCACTGGCACATTTAGAACGAGAGCAAAACTGGACAAAAATTGAAATAACATTGGATTTCTGGAGGGTTAGGGAGACTGCCCCTGTAGCAGGTTGGCAATTTGTCATATCAGCTCCTTCATGAACTATCAACCTCATTACCTTGGTTCACTGCACAGCTGTCCCTTGGGAGTCTAATACTAATAGCATGTAGAGGGTGATGAGGCTTGTGGTCTCAACTACTTCATTATTGATTCACTTACAAACATGCCACCTACATATTCAAATAAAATAAGTAATACATTAGAGAGGGAGAAACACCAAAAAACATCTAAAATCAATGGAAGTTGGCGGAACCAAAAACAGGAAAGTGATGTAGCCAGTGATAGCACCACAAAAGCAAGTCCTCTTGGAAAAATGGAGGGTGAATAATTTAGTGTGACAGCTACCATTTGTTTATTCTGTTGTGCGAGGCCATCAATCAATGAGTAATAGCTACATTAAGTAGGGCTACTAAAAGAAATAGGTCTCAGTAATACTTTTAAGATCCTGCAAAGACACATAGAGCAAGGGTGTTTGAAGGACATATATTTAACCGAAACCAAAACAACAAAAAAAACCCCACAAACATATTGAGACTCTTTTCAAAGACTTTAGCTAGAAAAGAGGAACTCCAGACTGACAGGGGATGTTGGAAATATATGGATTCATTAGTAAGTATTAAAGAATTTCCTTTTATATGTAGTCCCCAAATCCGCTAGATACTAGAGACCTGTCTTTGAAGAAAAAAATACTTACCTGTTAGTAGTGACCATCTGGTCAGTTAAGATCCTCTTGTCGAGCAGCAATGGATATTTACTATATTAACTGCTTTAAGCTTTGAAAGAACAAAGGTATATAGATATAGATAAATCTAGATATATACACATATATACATATATGTGTATACTAGTATGCTAGTTTCCTCTGTTTTGTATTTATTGATTCATTGAGAAAGCAAAAAATGCACAAGCAAAAACACTTGTCAAAAAGGTTGATCTATAACTAACATATTTCAGTTGCTTATAGACTCTTGATAGTAATGTCCAATACAACAACCACTAGTTCATGAGGTTAACTTTATAAATTAATTAAAATTAAATAAAATTTAAAATTCAGTTTCTCAGCCACTTAAGCCGTATCAAATGGTCAATACATAAGACATGTGGCACTTGTATCACAAAGCACAAATATAGAACATTTCTATCAATAAAGCCTTGAATAATCTGAAAAGAAATTCAAAGTAGTTTAAAATACATAGAAGTTAAAATTTTCAGAGTCAAATGCCATTTTTTTCTGGCATCAGTCACTCACTGTATTTTTGACACCATCTAAAAATATTTTGCATTTAACACATTTATTTAAACTACTCTGGGTGAACATTTGTAAAATGACTAAAATATGGTTCTCAGATTTGATCATGCAAATGTCCTTTTCATGTGGATATGTGCATTGAGGCAGCTAAAAATTTTGGTAGAAGTAGCGAATCTTTTATTGTAATTGCAATTATAAATAGTTTTATTACCAGTCATCACCAATGTGACTATTTAAATAAAGCAAGATGGAATTTCTAGATGTAAAGTACCAGCTGCTGAAAAATCATTAGACTTTAAATACTTTTAGGTATACACCAAACAATCTGAAAATGGTTACAAGCAGTGCCATCCTAAATTTGGAAAGTCAATTAAAATGTGTTTTAGCACAGAGCTTTATAGCATGTTCCTGTTTCTAAGGTCATTTCTATGGAAGAACAAACTAATGAGATAGAGTGTGAATGAGGCCCCCACACTAGGATGTGAAGCTAATCTTTTCTGATATTCTTAGAGATTTTTGTAACTTTTCTTTTCCATGGGCTTTTTGTGGTGTGGAGTGTGTATGCAGGCATGTGTGCATGTGTGTTTTAAGATAAGACAAACCTACATTTTAGGCATAAAAGGAATGGTGGTTTTGAAACAGTGTGAAAAGTGGTTCAGCATAGCTGGAGGCTACCTGAAATCTTAGCAGGATTTCGATAAAATATTTGCAGCTCAGTTTGACAGAATGCTGAAGATGGGAATTGCATCAGAACTTTTGAACCCAAGGCTTTGTTCCCTCTGACTGCCCAGCTTGGGACTGCAGTAGGCTTAAGGAAAAGTATTCACCAAGTCCAAAGGAGCTTGTTTCTCTATGTCACATATTTTTCTCATCCTTAATTATTGCTGCTTGTGATTTCTGGGGATCTCTTTTCTTTCATAATTCCTTAGGTTGAAATATCTTAATTTCCTTTTCTAACATCACTGCTGCAAGAAATCTAGAAGGCCTGCTGTATGTGGTTACTGTTTCATAATTCTGTTTCCTCTAGTGTTCCCCATTACTTTCAAGGTAATATTTAGGGTACCCTTTGTGATTTTTCCCACTCTTTGTCCACCAGGTTCATGGTTCTCTTTTATTAACTCTCTGCTTCAGTCAGACTAGTCTAATCACTGTTTCTGTCAAGTCCCAAACTTTTCACACCACTATCCCATTAGAGGGACTCTATCTGGATTGTTCTTCACTCTCAAAATGTCACATCATTTTTAAAAATTCCATAAAACTGCCATGACCTGTTACCATATATTTGACACTCGTTCCTAAATTCTTGGAGGATTGTGTAACACAATGTTTAAGAAGATTATAGGTCTGACTGCCCACACTCTTAATCAAACTGGCTAGGGGTAAGCTGTATGACATAGGTGAGTACTTGATCCTCTTTAGGGATCAGATTCATCAACAACATAATTCCAGACTCTAAGTTAAAGGATAATTGTGACTAGTTGGTGATAATCTATGTAAAACTCGATAACTAGCACACTGTGAACACTCGGTAACTATTAGCCATTGTGCTTGTTTAGAATTTTATCACAAGCTCCCTATGATAGCTCTCTTGCCTAAACAACTGGAAGGGAAATGGTTTGAAAGCAACAGTTTATTGTTATAGTGAGTTCATTTTCTTCTTCATAACATTTAGTGCAACAGGCACCCTTTAGCTACTAATAGTTGAGTCATACCCAGTGAGTGTGTTTCAAAGCTTATTGTATACTTTAAAAATTCTTAATTATGGTGCTCTTAAACAGTAAGGTGAATAAGGAAAATATAACTCTCTTCCAAATGTCAAAAGAGGAGTTCCTGTGGTGGCTTAGCAGATTAAGGACCCGACTCAGTGTCCCTCTGTGTGGATGTAGGTTTGATCCTTAGCCTCTCTCAGTGGGTTAAGGATCGAGCATTGTTACAGGCTGTAGTGTAGGTCACAGATGCTGCTTGGATCCAGTGCTTCTGTGACTGTTGTGGAGCCCTGCAGCTACAGCTCCCATTCAACCCTTAGCCTGGGAACGTCTATATGCTGCAAGTGTGGCCCTAAAAAGAAAAACAAAACAAAACAATAACAACTAAAAATTAATGTCAAAAGGTTACTTATACATGTGGTAGCAAATCAGAGCCTGAGAAGTAATTTTAAAACTTTAAGCATAACAAAAGTAAAAGTGTCTAGAATTTAAGTCCAAGACTCATTTTTATAGTAAAGTAACAATATTTGTAGATGCTCTAATTAAATACAATATGAAGCAGAATCAGTGATATAACTTTATTAAAGGAGACAGATTTTTAATTATTTATAGACAATATGGTTTTCTGCTTGACAGTCTCAAAGAGTTAATAAAATAATTCAATGAAGTGTCTAGATAAACGATAAGTACTCCTAACCCAATAGTTTTCACATGTAACAAAGGTAACCAATTAGAACATATAATGGGAGAAAAAAGTAAAAAGAGAATAATGTGTCTGTTATGCATCAGAAGTTATTTCAATCTACTGAAATTGTGATATTCTATTTTCTAATATGAAAAAATTTACGTAAAAATATTATAGGTGTATTTTATTCTATTAATGTAAAATAATGATTTTTTAAAAATAGTAGAGTCACTATTGATCATTCATAGGAGTAATAGTTGATTGTATATTTTCTACATTGTTCTCATACTCCAAAGTATGATTCTTCAAACAGGCTTAGAGTGATCCAAAATATAATGGAGGCAGTCAATTTTGCTCAAACTAATTAAAATTCAAAATTTTACGTAGTGTCTCTTCTGCACACATTATTAAATGTGCACATTTTCAAACACATACCTCCTCACATGCATTCACTTTCTGCATCTGTAATGCTAGAAATGGACTTTTTTTCTTCACAAAAACAAAAATCAGCTTTTGTACTGTTATTTACCTGCATGTCCAATTCCATGTGTTTTTCTGTGATGCCAAGTCTGGGTCTCTGTAAATTCTTCTTCCTGGACTTCTCAGCTGACTTCTAATTAAGTGAAGGATAGGGGACATAAGCTGTAGATGAAGGATGGGAAGCTACTTTTTTCATAGTTCAGCTTCTGTCAGTGGCTCCTCTGCAGCAAAGGACAGCTATGACACAAACCTCCAATGTCTTTGGCACTCCCAGCCAGGATCATCCAGACATGCTGGCACCAGTTAGCTATACCCATCTTGATAACCCAAGCACCAATCGCACAACGTTCCACTTATGCTTTATAAATACCTCTTAGAAAAATCACAAACTACGTTAGTCCATAGACTTTAGTGATCAGTTGAATAATAAAATAGAGCTGTTGAAATTTTAAGCGTGTATGGTATTCCAAATGAAGCTTGAATTATGAATGCTATTTCCTTCCATTTTTAGGAAACAAATATTACGTTTAACTAATATTCCTAGTAGCTTTTTAAAATATCAAATAAAAGTAATTCAGTTAACAACTGGAATATGTAACCAGAAATACATTTCTACCGTGGTTTAGAAGTGTAAATGTCTTGGAAATACATTTGAAAAATTAGAAACAGCAACTAATCACATACATACTATCATTTACATATTTCTAAGTAAGGAATAAACTTATGAATTCCCACAGACTTTCAGCTATATGTCAACTTTGCTTTTTGAGAACTGACTCTATCTTAGTTTTATATTTTGTATTCACCTAAGACTAGAGACCTTATCAATCTTTCTCTCATTCACCTTACTTCCTTCCTAATTTACCTCAAACCCTTATCCTCCCAACTATTTATGTATCCTTTCTCCCTCCATGGAATTAATGATCATAATAAATGATTCAAAATAACTTCAAATATTTTATATGCTGTACCTCTCCAGTATATAGGCAAACAATAGAATTGTTGCTCTACCCATCAAAATACTTTTCTAAAATAAAACTGAGTTAAAGATGTTTTGCCTTTGATTGAGGTAGGAGTTTACATAATTCAAAATAGCAGATAATTTTTCCAAATATGTGTATTTTGGCCTATGGGTGAATTTTCTATTTGTCCTAAAATATGAATATATCTGTTGTTTTACTAAGATGTATATCTTATAAAAATAAAGGAATAAAAACAGTACTGTGGAAAACCAATTTAGAAGAAACTTGAAGGTTATCTCTGTCTTTTTTTACCAGGTCTATCTTTTCACTCCATAATGCATAGGGAGAAATGATGTTGCATTTGTAACCTGGAAGACTCACATTAGTATTTGCATTTTTCCTGCATTGCCTTGGGGAGTGGAGAATTTACTGGGGAACAAGGAAAAGTGGGAGAAAATAAAAAGGCAGTCTCTTTATTCCTTCCTATTCTGTGCCTTTTATGGACAGAGACCCTCTGTTAGAATAAGGCTGACATGAATCTTTAAGGAAAAACAAAACTTATTTTTCTTTGAGTTTACAGATTTGCTTGAATTTAAAATGGATTACCTATTTACATACAATTGAGAAATAGCTGGAATTTAAATCTTGTTTCATTTCAGAGTCATCAAAACCAATTGGGATGAATACTTAATAACAAAGAACGGTTTTGATAGTGATAGATAGAATTGTACCACATTTAAATGTTAAAGCGTAATAGGACTTTAGGAGATCGCTAAAATTAGTTTGTATCTGTGTTCCAAGCTTATGGATGTTCCCAAATGAATACTGTATTGTTTAGCTACTCAAAGGGGACCATTCCATTTGACCCTTGAGGTGATCAGTCAGAGCCTCAAGTGGAAGAGTTCATTACCTGAAGCTTGACATGAATAATAATGAAGGCTATTAGTCATCGTAAAATTTTCCAATAGCTTTCAAAATTCTAGCCACAGTATTTTATTCAGTGATCTCCTGTGACAATCAACCCCACAGACTAACTGTGTACTGTGTAATGAAATTTTTTTACATTTATTCTATATGAATATACCATTAATTTCACAGGCACTAGAGGACAAATTACACAAAACACAAATTATTAGAAATACACAGGTATTTTTAGGATATGTAGTCATGATGGAATATAAAGCAATTTCACTGTATCCTGATATATTTTTATTTTTTAATTAATTTATTATTATTATTACAATTGTTTTGTCTTTTTGTCATTTTAGGGCCATACTCACGGCAAGTGGAGGTTCCCAGGCTAGGGGTCTAACAGGAGCTGTAGCTGCCGGCCTTCGCCACAGCCACAGCAACGCGGGATCCGAGCTGAGTCTGCAACCCACACTACAGCTCATGGCAACGCCAGATCCTTAACCCACTGAGCAAGGCCAGGGATCGAACCCGTAATCTCATGGTTCCTAGTCAGATTCATTTCTGCTGTGCCACAATGGGAACTCCCTGAAACCTTTTTAATAGTAAGATTATTTTATTATGTGTGAGCCAGGACCAGGTTTCCTTAACTTTCCAAGTAGATCTTACATTGACACTATATTTATGTTACACATTAAAACTCTATTTTTTGATTTGCATATTGACACAAAATTGTTAGAGCTGTCATTAACATGAGAAAAGTTTTTGCAACTAAGACGTGATAATGGGAACTATATTTGTCAAATATTCAATCTTTTCTCCTACTGCCGAGTGTTCTTCCCTGACCCAGTGATGTCAGGCTTGACCATATGGCTTGGCTTTGCCCAGTGGGATGATTGGCAGAGATGATGTCAGTATCGTCCTCAGATCTGCTTGTCCAGTGTCGCTTGGTTTTCACACTCCAGCAATCTGCCGTGGGAAGAACAAGCCCTGGGGAGCCACTCCCCTTCATTTGAGGCCCAGACAGGCACATGTGGAACTGAGCTGGCACATGTGGAACTGAGCTGAATTGAACTGCCATTGAGCCAAATCAAGCAGACTTTCAGCCTGAACCAGAGTTACCCAACCTACGCTATCAAGGTGAATTAAACCGTTCTCAGAATGCAGACTCCTACTAAACTAGAGAATAAATGCTTGTTGATCGTTATAAGCCACTGAGTTCTTGGGAGGTTTGTTATACAGCATTATTAAGGCAAAAAACTGACAGATAAACCATGGAGAACTGACTGTTTCAGATTTATCGGAGATTCTGAAGGCATTCTAAATTTACCTGCTAGCTTTGTCTTAGAAGGGAAACATATTATGAACTAGGCATTCCCAGTTTTAGCTGCTTACCTCAGGATGAATTTCAGTCATTTTTTTTTTTTTTCCTGGAACGACAGGTTAGAAAATAATATAGTTGTTGCATGAATTGTACTTTAAAATATTTGACATTTATGAGAGAGGAGATAGTGGACTATGCCAAATTTATCATTCATAAAGAAATCTACAGAAATTCGTAAGCTTTCCCCATGTCCTTTTTTTCTTTTTCTTTCTTTCTCTCTCTCCTTCCTTCCTTCCTTCCTTCCTTCCTTCCTTCCTTCCTTCCTTCCTTCCTTCTTTCTTTTTACAGCAGTACTTATGGCATATGGGAGTTCCTGGACTGGGGTCTAATTGGAGCTACAGCTGACAGCCTACACCACATCCACAGCAACAGCAACACCAGATCCGAACTGAATCTGTGACCTATGGCGCAGTTTGGGGCAACTTGGGATCCTTAACCCACTGATTGAAGCCAGGGATTGAACCTGCCTCCTCAGAGACACTGTTGGGTTCTAAATTCCCATATGCCCTTTAACAAAACAAAACAGACAAACAAACCCCACGCATAGGCAGTATTTATCATGAAGGGCAAAAAGAAGGTAAGGATGGAGTGGGGGGTAAAGCATGATAGTAACAATGCCTACATAATAAATCGTACAGTACTGAGAACTTATAAGGTATTATGAACAAAGTTTATTTAATCTTTTTCTTTCTTCCTTTTTTTTTTTTTAGGGCCACACCTGTGGCATATGGAAGTTCCCAGGCTAGGGGTCGATTGGAGCTTCAGCTGCTGGCCTACAACACAGCCACAGCAATGCAGGATCCTCTACATCTGCAGCCTCTACCACAGCTCACAGCAACACCGGATCCTTAACCCATTGAGCAAGGCCAGGGATTGAACCCTTTTCCTCATGGTTACTAGTTAGATTCTTAACCCTCTTAGCCACAATGGGAACTCCCAGTTTATTCAATTTTTCACAGAAACTTTATGAGAAGAATGAATAATATAACTACTTTCTTATTTTTTTTTTCTTTTTAGAACAGGATCAGGAAATTTAAGTGGAGTTTTTAAATAGAGCTTTTTCTTGAATTTGGATCTTCTGACCATCTTATTTTCAATTATAAAAACCACTTTTATTAGTAAGTATGAACACATTTTTCCTGATATATTGTAGAATTGCTGCTGTATAGGAGTTAAGTATGGCCCCATTCAAGTCTGGTTCAGAGAGAAATTTTCATATACATTTCACGTGATCTTAAATTGGAAAACCTTCCTGTATCTGTTCCTATCAGTGTCATTCCCTTCCAAAATATTGCCAGAAATGGGGTGGTCCTCTTGTCCCTTGTTGCTTTTTTGTTTTATAATATTCAATCCATAACCCAATCCTAATGATTCTACACTTCAGGTAGCTCTCGGATTTAACGGTTTCTCTACCTTTACATTGTCCTGACCTCTTCCAAGCCACCAAAATATTCTGTGTAAAACTAAAAAAACAGTAACTTTAGCTCTCACCTGGGGCTCCCACCATCATTTCTTCTCTGAGGACAGTGGGAATTTTTCTTTTCTCTGATACTTCTCTCTTCAGCTTGTAGCTCCAACCTAGAGACACAGATCTAGGAATTAAACATCTTATTTTGGTGTGTGGTCACTGTTGCTTACAGTTTGCTGGACTTTCTCTGTTTCTCTGGATATATCCAGGCTTGCCTCATTAAAATTTTCTCCAGGAGTTCCCGTCATGGCACAGTGCTTAACGAATCCGACTAGGAACAATGAGGTTGCGGGTTCGATCCCTGCCCTTGTTCAGTGGGTTAACGATCCGGCGTTGCTGTGAGCTGTGGTGCAGGTCGCAGATGAGGCTCAGATCCTGCCTTGCTGTGGCTGCGGTGTGGGCCAGTGGTTACAGCTCTGATTAGACTCCTAGCCTGAGAACCTTCACATGCCGCAAGTGAGGCCCTAAAAGTGACAAAAGGCAAAAAAAAAAAAAATTCTCCATTGTTTTTAATTTAAAAACTAAAACAAAACAAAAAAATATGAGACTGAGAGAAGGCAAAAATAGGAGAAAGAAAACAAGAAAAATCCTTGATTTACCTAAACAAACTTCTGAAATGACTGGAGAAGTCACTATTGTTCCTCTCTGATGTCTAAATGTGAGTATTCTGAGGAGAAAGTTTTTAAAATTTTGTAATTTATAATGCCTATTACACTGGATAAAAAAAGTTGAAAATTATGTAGCCCTACAGTCTCTCTACTTCTTTTCTCAGAAGGCTGTAGACGTGGAGGGAGATCGGTTATTGGAAAACAGGAATCTGGATACTATATCTAGAGATAAGCACTATGTAACATAATTATTTTCTGTATATACTTCCAGATTTTTCTACATTTATGAACACATGGGTTTCTTACAAAATACAAATTTTCCTAATATTTTTGAAAAGCAGAAACAACCAAAAGTAATTTAAAGTGTTTTCATGTAACAGCAAAGAAATAAAAACATGCTGAGATGAGCAGAATCTCTGTGATCCAGAGACAGAAATAGCAAATGACTTTCTGGGAGTTCACTCCTACAGGCGCAGAGACTCAGCTGGCCCAAGTGAGGGCCCATGTGGGTTAGGGATCCGGTAGGGGGGTAGATGATGGAAATGGATCTAGGGCAGGGCTTCTCAAGTTGTACTAGACTCTGAAAAGAATTGGGATAACTACCCAGGGCTGTAGACTTTGAAGAGCTCCTTACTTGGAGAGATGTTTGAGCGCAGAAAAATGGACATAACCAAGAATCATGAGAATTGTAGAACTTGTTACGAGATTTTCTGTGAGCTGTAAAGGCTAAAATAAGCCCCCCCCCCAATTTTATCTAAAACCCGGGTCCCCAAAATATTAAACTTAAGCAACTACAAAATATCCAGACTTAGGCCTGCACAGAGAGAAAGGAAAATAAAGTATAAAATAAATAAAAAGCCAATTTCTACTAAAAATAAATTTTCAAATGAACATCTCAAAAGAAAGGTAGAAAAATAACAAAATCCAAGACAGCCCACAAACTCAGTAAATGAGAGAAAGGATTCCTGAGACAATGAAAATAAGTAAATAATTACACATAGTTTAAGTTCCTCAGGAAGTTATGAAATACCTCTTGATTAATCAAGAACAGGTAGAAATAAAAATTTTGCAATTAGAAATATTCAAAATTAAATATATATATATATTTAACCTGTTACAATCGATATTAAGTAAACTGGAAGACAGTATTTAATATAAAAATGGATAGATTAGAAAATAAAGAAGGTTAAAATTGATACGCTTAACCTCATAAAAAATGCTAGAGTCAGCTTTAGGAATAATCTGTTTTATTGGGACAAAATATACAAAACATGAAAAATACCTTTTTAACAATTTTTAAGTATACAGTTTATTGATATTAAGTATAGTCACATTGTTGTCTAACCATCACCACCATCCACCTGTAGAACTTTTTCTTCTTCCCAAGCTGAAATTCTGTACTCATTAAACATAACTTTCATTTCATTCCTTCTCTCAGCTCCTAGCAACTACCATTCTATTTTCTGTCTCTATGAATTTACCTATTCTGTGTACCTGATATAAGTAGAATTGTCCAATATTTGCTCTTTTGTATCTGGTGTAATTCCCTTAGCTTAATGTTTTCAAGTGTGATCTATTTTGTAGCATGTTTCAGAATTTCCTTCCCTTTTTTTTTGGCCACTCCCATGGCATGTGGAAGTTCCCTGGCTGGGGGGTCAAACCCTAGCTACAGTAGCAATTCAGGCTGCTGTGGTGACAGTGCCAGATCCTTAACCCACTATGCCACAGGGGAACTCTCATGTTTTTTCTTTCTTTCTAGGTCTGAAAAATATTATATTGTGTGTATGTGTGTGTGTGTGTCTGTGTGTGTGTGTGTGTGTGTGTGTCTATGCCAAATTTTGTTTAACTATTCATTCACCTCGGTAGACATTTCAGTTGTTTCTATCTTTTGGCGGCTGTGAATAATGAAGCTATGAACATTGGTATACAAATATCCTGTTTGAGTCCCTGCTTTCATTTTTTTTTTTTTTTTTTTTGGTGTATATCCAGAAGTGGAATTGCTGGATCATACAATAATTCTATGTTTAAATTTTGGAGGAATTACCATACTATTTTCCATGGAGGCTGAACTATTTTATTTTTCATTCCTACCAGCAGTCCAAAAAGTGTTCCAATATCTCCACATTCTTGCCAACACTTTCTTTTTTCCTAGATGACAGCCCTCCTCATAGGTGTAAGGTGGTATCTCATTGTGATTTTAATGTGCATTTCGTAATGATTAATGATTAACTTCTTTGCATGTGTTTATGGGTCATCTGTAAACCTTCTTTGAAAAAATGTCTATTCAAGTCCTTTGCCACTTAAAATCTGAGTTTTTGCTTGTTTGTTCTTTGTTAAGTAGGGAAAATATTTTAAAATGTACCAATTGTGTTGCTTCCTTGATTGAACCCCTAGCATGGCTCCCCCCAGAAATGGAATGAAAGCCTTATTTGATTGGCATGGCATTGCTACATGATCTCACTCTGTTGGTTTCCAAATCCCCTGTTACATTCTGTGTTCCCTGCACTATGTCCTTCTTTCTTAGCCTGCAGCTATCAAGCTCCTGTCACCTCAAGTCATTGACAGCTCTTGCCTCTGAGCTTCAGGGTCTTGAGTCCACCTTCAAATAATTAGCTTCTTCTGATGCTTCTGACCTCAGCTTAAATGCCTCATTTGGAGAGGTCTTCTACAAATAATCTAAAATAGGAGTCCGACATGAATATTTCTTTTCTTTTTCCTGAAGAGGACTCAGTATTTTAAGTTACATGTTCATCTGTTAATTTATTAACTCCTGTCTCTTCTGCTAGATCATCTCCTCACTGAAGGTTGGATCATAGCACTTAACACTGAGGACCTAGTGTAGTCCTTAGCATATTATAGGTATATATCAGTGTTTCTAATTTCATGAATCTGTATGATGAGGCGTGAGTCTGCACTGTGAGTGACAGGTGCGTAGATGACACTGCAGTTTCTCTCTGTATTGTAAGAGATCTGATCCCATCTTCTAATAATCCACATAGGCCATGACTAGACTCCTTTATGCTTTGTAACAAGCCTTAAAAAGCCCCAAATCAGATTTTTCAGTAACAGATAGGGAAACAGAAATCCCTCATGTTTCACACACTTCCATTCAGAGGACTAAAACTTCATCCTAGCTGGAGTCCAGTTTTAAAGAGTGATTCTAAGAGAGTAACCAGGGAATAAAAGGGAAGAGGGAGCCCCTGTTTAGATGGTGGGCCTCAGGAAGCCATCCCATCTCCAGCCATGCATTTGTGTGAATGTCAGGAACTGCAGTTTGAATACTTCTCTATCCCTCAAATTAACCCTGATTTTATTACTAATAATATCACACCATAACATATTGTAGCAGGTTGCTTCTCAAAATATTAGATCTAATCTAAAAGTATAATTGTCTTATTCTATAGACAACTACATGAGGCCCTAAAACTCTACTATAGATGGTTTGCTTCTCTCTGCTGCAGCGTTTTTCTAATATTTAAATGAGAAAATAACACTAGTCTACCTTATATGATTTATTTTCAGATATGACTAATAAATAATTGCAAAGTACTTTTCAAGAGTTAAAAAAGATATAAAACATGTATAATAGCCAGTTTCCCTAGAGACCATCTTTATCATACAAGTTTTTTAAAGAAACTTTATTTTTTTTAATTTTCCATTAGAACAATAAAAAGTGTCTATCTTAATTTTAAAATGTATGAAATAGGGATTTGCCATTGTGGCTTAACAGATTAAGAATCTGACTAGTGTCCATGAGGATGTGGATTCGATCCGTGGCCTCACCAAGTGGGTTAATGATCCAGCGTTGCTGTGAGCTGTGGTGCAGTTTGCAGACGTGGCTTGGATCGGGTATGGCTGTAGCTGTGGTGTAGGATGGCAGCTACAGCTCTGATTCGACTACTGACCTAGGAACTTCCATACATCTTGGATGCAACCTTAAAAAGACTATATATAGATTATATATAGTTGGAACAGATCTTATTTACGAGGTTTAAGTACTTCTGCAGTAGATAGAAGTTCATTTTTGTCAGGAGCTTACAGCTCCCAGCAAAGTAGTTCTGGTTCAGTTTTATAAATCGTACTGTTGCTGTTCCCAAGAATGTTTCCATATCTTGCTGATGAAGACATTGTCCCTGGTGGAGTTAATTATACTAGCTTTCATATTACTGTCTGTCTCAATCTACCGTAGATTGGTTTTAAAGTGATAACAAGGAAAAAGAGACAGACTACACTGACTAATGTAGTCTGGACAGAAGGTGGAACTATAGTAATGGCTATTTCTGCCTTCCATGTTGTCGTCTCTTATTCCTTCCTACTTTTATGCCCTTTCACTTGCTTACACAGCTGGTTGGAAATGACAACTCTCTCTGCTCTTTTAGTCTAATCCATTCTTCTGATTTAGTAAATGGCATTGTCCTCATGGAGCGCTTTATGAGCCTTCCCTCCCCATGACATTCTCTATCCTCTGCTTCCATTGAATGCCCTTGGACAGCCCCTAGTTATTTTACAGTATTGCATTTGACTGATAAAGCACTTGTCTTATGTTCCCAGAAAAGACTGACAGATACTTCACATCTCTTATATAACATAATATCCTTTAAATATAATTTTTAAAGCATTTAAGTATAGTTTGACTTACAATGCTGTACTAGTTTTAGGTGTACAGCAAAGTGATATGTGTATATATACACACATATGTATGTGTGTTCCTTTTCAGATTCTTTGCCATTATAAGTTATTACAAGATACTGAGTATAGCTCCCCGTGCTATACAGAAGGTACTTTTTATTTACCTACTTTATGTATAGTTGTTTGTATCCATTAATCCCAAACTCCTAGTTTATCCCTCTCCCTACTCTTTTCCCCTTGGTAACTATAACTTTGCTTTCGATGTGTGTGATCTTGCTTCCTTTTTGTAAATAAGTTCATTTGTATCATTTTTTAGCTTCTACATATAAATGACATTATATGATTTTTGCCTTTGTCTGATTTACCTCACTTTAGTATGATAATTTCTGGGTCCATTCGTGTTGCTACAAATGATATTATTTCATTCTTTTTTAAGACTAATATCTATATCTATCTCTACATCTACATATATATAGATAGATACACACACACACACACACACATATATATACATACCATAAAATCAAATGTTATTCTGTTCTTAATAATTGCCACAAAATAAAGGCTTTTTAGTGATGAATATGATTCATTCATACTTTAAGATAAGACAATAATTTGGATGATTAAAAGATTTGGATGATTTTCACTCTTAAATGCAAAAAGTTTCCCTTACTCTACCTTGTTTCATGTGGCTTTTTTTTTTATTGGCTTTTGTCATTTTAGGGCTGCACCCATGGCATATGGAGGTTCCCAGGCTAGGGATGGAATCAGAGCTGTAGCCGCCGGCCTACGCCACAGCCACAGAACGTGAGATCGGAGACGCGTCTGCAACCTACACCACAGGTCACGGCAATGCTGGATCCTTAACCCACTGAGTGAGGCCAGGGATTGAACCTGTATCTTCATGGATAGTAGTTGGGTTTGTTAACTGCTGAGCGATGACAGGGACTCCCTAACTGTGACTTCTTAATGTAGCTGTAACATTCTACAGTGTACAGTTGGCCCTCCATATGGATTCTAAATCCGTAGATGCAACCATCCACTGACCAGAAATATTTAGAGAAAGAACGTTCTAGAAAGTTCCAAAAAGCAAAACTTGAATTTGCTGTGTGCTGGAAATTATTTACGTAGCATTTACATTGTATTTATAACTATTTGCCTGGCATTTACACTGTATTAGGTATCATAAGTAATCTAGGGATGACAAAGTATACAGGAAGGTGTATGTAGGTTATATGCAAATACCATGTCCTTTTATATGCAGGATTTGAGTATTCTCTGATTATGGTGTCCTCTGGGATCCTAGAATCAATTCCCTATGATACAGAGGGATGACTAAATTTATAAGAACTGATGTTTAACTGAAATATAAAATTTCTTTCTAAAGAAGCAACCCTGGGGAGGAAAGAGTACAGCCTTGAGATGGGCAGTACCGTTGTTTTCTCCTTCCAGGAGCTGCTTTTAAGTAGCTGGTTGCAGTGTGATGGTTAGTTATTTATTCATATTGGGCTAAAAATAGCCTTGCGTTTCGCATCTTTTATCTTTGTCAGAAGGAGGTCACACAGACTTTTGAAATCTTTCTTCAGAAAATCGAGTTTGAGAAAGGATTATTCTTACATGCGACTTTTATAGCGTACTTACTCCACATTCTTAACAAATACGGATAAGAAAATATCCATGAGTGACCACAAACTTTGTTTTACCCTGAAGGCTAATGCTGTTCTCAGAAGGTTTGTGTAGTGACTGGAGGATAAAATTCTAAACAGCAAGACTATGCTTTCTCACATTTTAATCTAATTGCACCCCCCCCCCATAATGTAGGGGCCACTTTGGAGTTGTTTCATCTGTCTGATCATGGCTATTCCGGGTCAAGTTACCTAGGAAGTAGACTCTGAAAGGGAGATCCACCTAAAGAAGGCTACTGAGGACTCAGCATTAGCACCTATATGGAAAGTGGAAGTAGCTAACCTGAGTAGAGGGATATGTTGAACTGAAGTGTGAAAACTGCAAATTAGCACTTGCCATCTGCTTCTACACAGATTGAGTCATGAGCCTCTGCATCTTTAGACCTTCAACACCTCCTGAAAGAAGCTCAGGGTAGAGGTCAGGAGTGAGGCATTCTGTGTCCTGGGAAAACTGGCAGAACAGGTCTTCAGATAGTTAGATATTCTCAGGACAAGATTTTATGAGCCCAATTCTTGTGTCCCCTCATATCTAGAAAAGCACTAAAATCCTTGATGGTGATGTCTGGTCCTCATGACTAGCAGTGACCTTCACGAGATGAGCATCAAACTTCTGTAAATGTGTGCATGGCTGCATGTACCTCCCCTTTCACCAAAATATGTACTGACATTCCCCTCTGCCTCTGAAGTAGTATTTCAGAGCTGTCTGAAATGTTGTTTCCTGGGCTAGAGTCCTTATTTTGCTCCAAATAAAACTTAACTCTCAACTTTGAAGTTGTGCACATTTTTTTTTTTAAGTTGGTGGGGCAGACACAGCAAAGGCCCCAGCGAGCCAAGGCGGCAGGAGCTCTGGAGCTGGGGCTTCTCTGCAGAAGTACCACAGATTGGTGCAAGGAGGTTAGGCCTTTATTCTTCTGGGGTGATCAGTCATTGGACTTGGGCTCTCCCTTGAAAGAAGGCATAAGCTTGGGCAGAATGACTCTCTTCAGACAAGAGCTGAGAGCTATTAGATGGCAGTAATCCCACTGTTCCCAAAGGAAGGATCTTGTCTCTGCAGAAAGAATTCAGAATTAAGATGGGAATTGAGAAAGAAAAGTGAGGATTTATTTACGTAAGAAATACACCTCTTAAAAAGAGAAGGACAGAAAGGCAAGCAGCTGACCTGTGTTTCTTTGGCATTCTGGTTATGAGGGGCATCCAGCTGCACGGGGGCAGATATTCACTGGAGAGGAAGGGTTCAGGGATTGTATTCCTTAATTTTGGTTCTAGCTCCATCTTCCCAAAGGGAGAAGAGATTTTTTTTTGTCTTTATTTAGCTTGGATCAGAAGTGTTGTGGCATCGGTGCATGATGGGTACTTCTTATCAGCATAGCTAATTTTATTATAACTTGATTATACTTAAGGCATAATAAGCAACAGGTTGCTTTTGGATGCTGAAAATTCACGCCCTTTTCCACCTTTCTTTGCCCCCAGGGCACTTATTACCCCAAAACGTGTGGTTGCCTATTAGTCTAGAGGTTTAAGCTTTTATTTGCCTTTGGACTCCATTGTGCATGGTTTCCTGCCCTATGGGCCCAGGCCCCCCTTCTCTGCTCATACCTAACTATCTGCCTGTTGTAACAACAGTAATTGGGAAAATGAGTGCCTCGGTCCTGAAGGAGAGGGGACTGTGTGGTACACCTTAGATCCATGACAATTGTCTTATAAGAGGAAAAACATACAAAATAAGACTATATTAATAACGTGTTAATATAATATGCATTTTATTTATATAATTGTTTATGTACCTATTTTATATTTTCTACCAGTTAGAAGATTTTCCTTTAGCAAAAACCCCTAAAGTCGTAAGTGATAAATTAACCTTATTATTAAACTAAGAGTCCAAATAGAGAACCAAGGTCTTTGGTATTTCCAAATTTATGAATTTGACCTGAAATAACATCTTGATAACAATAAGCCCCATATCTGATCTACTTTGTTTTTATCAATGATGGTCACATTATTGTTGATTTTAGAAATAATAGCTTATTCTGTTTATGGAGTAACAATATTTAGAAAAATAACTTTTTAGTTGTGTATGAACTTGCTGAGACCAAGATAATTTATATCCTCATAATATCACTTACAAAATGAAAATGTTGATAATCTTGTATTAAAAAGGCCAAATGTAGATGGATGTTTGTTGCCTAAAAACTACCAGGAGGACAGATTGCAGGAAACAGAGTGAGGTAGGATGGGAAGAGCTGTTAAACTGGACAGAAATATGTGTATACATACATATCTAGGTAGAAGGAGATACATTTATGTTTGTATGTATATGTGTTGTATAGAAGTGGAAAGAATTTCTCTAAGATATCCTTTGTCATATCAAAAAATTCTCTGGCCGAAAACATCATGGTGATTTTTATTTTCTATATTTCTTTTATTTTCTACAAAAGAATATAGATATGCATACATCAAGTAGATACACATCAACTGTGTTCTTTTGGGTTACATTATATAGTGTGGGCTAAAAAAGTTATTTACAACTAAAAGTTGAGAGTTATGTTTTTTCCATTGAACAAAACTGAGGACTTCAGCCCAGGAGGCAGCTTCTCAAATAGCCCTTAGAAAACACCTCCCAGGGGGTAAGAGGGGAGCTAGAGTATATGGGAGTTTTGCAACAAAGGACATGTGGTAGAAACAAAGGATTACTCTTGATAAAGAAAAACTAGATAACTCAAGGAATTTAGCACTTTTCTGTGTAAGTGCCAAGGCCTGGGCTCACTGAAATCATTTTCTGTGCCAAGGCCTGGGCTCACTGAAATCATTCCTTTGATGTGCACCTCGGCTATCTTGGGCCAGTATCCTGTGTTTTGGCATCCTGAGTTTCCTCAAGGGATACCACTGGAAAGTGTCTGCAGTCTGATGGCTGCTAGTTGGCAGGTATTCTTTGTTTTCTTCCTGAGTTCCTTCAGGGCTTGCCTGCACACTCATGGAGGTGGCTGCAATCACTGATGGGTGTGACATCCTTTGTTTACTGATATGGCAGGTAATATCTTATTTCTCAATAGGAAAGCTAGCGAATAGTCAAGTTATTTTTGTTTTCTCTTAGCTATGTGTGCTGAACTATGAGGTAGAAGGAATGCTGGACAGTTCTGTCAACTTGAGCCAAGGGAGAGAATAAATTCCTTACAAAAGGTAATAAAGATCATAATATTTTCTTTTTAATTGCTGTCACATTTTTTTCTTGCAGAAGATGCTTAAATGACAAAGATAAGTGACTGAATGAGGTATTAAAATAGCTTTATGTCCTCTCCAACCCAAATGTATAGTCATTTGGTTTCAGGATTTTGCCTATAAGAAATGGTTTCAGGATTGGCCCTATGAGGAATGGTTTCAGTTTTAATTTTTTTTTCCATTTGAAACAATGTTATTCCTTATTTACATTTTTGAAACTCAGTTCAGATGTCTCTATTACAGTTATATTTGAGTTGTGAATTTTTTATTTGGCTTTGTCTATACATATATTACTATCAAAACATTTATCATAAAATGTGTTAAAAGAATCTCCAAAAATTTTAGAGGTAGCTGAATTTTATTTTTTTCTTTTTCATATCTTTTGTTACCTGTCACCTAAGGAGTTACAAATGCAGCTTTTGAATTTCCTGTTTTCCTCTCACTCAGCACTCCTTTGCTTCTTTTACTGATAACACTTTACAGATCGGCTTTTCAGATAGTTGGATAGAGTCAACACTGATGTTTTTTCTGATCGATCAGACCAACTTCCTTTGTTGCTTACTGGCGACAGGGTTAGTGATTTTGCTCACATCACTGTCAGACACAATATTATTGAAGTTTTTAAAAATGTATTTTCAACTATTTTTTAGGCCAATTTAGAGATTGAAGGAAAGCTATAAATATGCAATCCAATCCTTTTGCAAAACATCCTGCCCTACAGGATTAGACTTTGAGGTGAGACTTTCCTATTGCTTTAGGAAGTTACTTGACAATTCTGATTAATATTTTGTAGCAAAGTTTTTTGGTTGTAAATCACCATGATTTGTCAACCCTGTAAATACGTAGGAATCACCTGTAGAAAGTTTAAAAATTAGAGGTACTTGGGACTCATGCCATTCCACGTAAATTTGAATCTCAAAGTGGGGAAATACATTTTTAAAATATCCACAAGTTATTGCGATAAACCACCACTATTTAAAACCACAGCTTTGTACACTTAACTCTGTAGGAAGGTTATGATTTTCTGTAACAATAAGAGGGAATCTGCTACAGTATTCAACCAACTGCTACATTTGATATACTCCTCTCCTGACCTAAGCAGTTGGCTCTTCTGAGAGTTAAGACTAAAAGCATCATCACTGCATTCCTTCTCTATCATACACTGAAATATCATATCAACAGTGATGAAGATTCCTGGCTGCGAGGATAGTTTTAAATGTTACCAAAGAGCTAGATAGTTTTGAATGCTAACAGCAGGAGCTAACCTTTACCATGAGCTATGTACCACATACCAGGTAGTTTGCTTCTGCAAACCTCTCTATTCATTGTTTGTTTCATTTGACAGTTGTGTTTCAAGTAATAAGTCTATAACTGTGTTTCATGAATTAAACCCCTTATTATATATAATTAATTCAGAATTTAAAATATGTATATATACACTTAAAATAAAAATGAAAAAAAAAGCCTCAAAAGCAGAGTGTGCTGCTGTGCTAAGAACATGCATTCAAAGTATTCATCTGTCTCACCTGAAAACCCCTTAGTGGCAAGCATTCTTTTCATCCCCATTTTACAGTAAAGTGAGTGAAAACACAGAGATCAGATAACTGTCCAAAGTAGCAAAGCTCGTAAATGATGAACAGATTTAAATCTTCTTAGTCTAACTCCAGAGATTTCTATTTTTTTAAAGAAAAAATACTCATTTATTCTTCCAAACAAGAGACAATATAACAGAATAATGCAAATTTATTGGAAAAACAACTGCAACTATAATTCCCATGTTAAGATAGACTACTGCTAATCACATTTAACATACTACAGAAATAAAAATAAAAGTGAAACTAGACCAAACTAAAAACTTCTGCATGGCTAAGGAAACTATAAGTAAAGTGAAAAAAAGATCTTATGAAGTGGGAAAAATATTTGTGAATCATATATTTAATAAAGGGTTAATATCCAAAATATGTTAAGAACTAAAAGGAAAGAAATAACGGCATTTGCAGCAACACGGATGGACCTAGAAATTACCATGCTAAGTGAAGTCAGTCAGACAGTGAGACACCAACATCATATGCTATCTCTTATATATGGAATCTAAAAAAAGGACACAGTGAACTTCTTTGCAGTACGGGTACTGACTCACAGACTTTGAAAAACCTCTGTTCTCCAAATGAGACAGGTTGGGGGGTGGGGGGATGCACTGGGGGTTTGGGATGAAAATGCTATAAAACTGAGTTGCGATGATTGTTGTACAACTACAAAATGTAATAAAATTCATTGAGTAATTACAAAAAAAACCAAAATATATTAAGAACTCATACAACTCCATAGCAAAAAAACATAAATAACCCAATTGAAAAATGTGCAAAAACATCTTAATAGACATCTCTCCAAAGAAGATACATGAACGGGTAACAGGTACACGAAAATGCTCAACGTCAGGAGTCATTAGAGAAGTGCATTTTAAAATAACAATGAGATGTCTCGTACAAGTTAGAATGACTATCATAAAAAGACAAGAGATGGAGTTCCTGTTCTGGCTCACTAGGTTAAGAACCCAACATAGTGTCCCTGAGGATGCTGGCTTGATCCCTGGCCTCACTCAGTGGGTTAAGGATCCGGCTTTGCCGCAAGCTGTTATATCATATATAGGAGAATTTTTAAGAGACTAAACTCTAAGAGTCCTCATCACAATTAATTTTTTCCCTTTTTTCTTTCTTTTTTTTTTTGTTGTATCTGTATGAGAAGATGGGTATTAACTGAACCTGTTGTGATAATCATTCCACAGTCTATGTAAATCAAAGTGTCATGTTGTATGCATCAAACTTATAATGTATGTTAGTTATTTCTCAATAAAAATGGGAAAAAAATTTAGGACAGAAAGAAAAGAAAGAAAAAACACAACTCTTGTTTTCCTCTCTCTAGGAAATATTATCTGTAGATTTCAAGCCAATATATAAGGGTATTCATGATTACACTAGAGATTTATGTATACATTGATAGCTAAGTATTGAGAAAGGAGGATAAACTTTAAGAAAGAGTTTAGTCCTGAGTAGCAAAGACAGAACTGGGGATTTGCATTAGAGAAGTTAGAGGAAAAGGTATTTCACTGCAAGAAAGACTGTATAGCATAGGCAGGGACCAAATGATTCACCAGAGGAAGCAGCTAGAACAGCTGGGTTTCTTTGAAAGTAGGTAGGGGGATAAAAGATGGATTATTTCCCTCTTGGGACTGGTCCCATATTCTGATTGAGGAGAAACCTAGGTAGGGCCCCCTTTTGCCATTCTAGCTCTAATGAAAATGCCCATCACAAAGGTTCCAGGAAGCTGGTTCTCAAAGGGCGAATGGTGTATAGGAGTTTACAGGGAGTGCCCTCGGGATCAGTGCCTAGAAGGAGCCAGGCTTGGGGAGACTTAAACTGCCTTCACAGTTTTGCCCAGATGAGATATGGGACTGGGCCCTTGGTACTAGTGATGTGACTTGCTTTTGAGTGAAATAGCCCAATTAAGTTTAGATTATTCCTTTAAAACAGTTGAGGCCTTTTTACCAGCAGCACTGACAGCAGTTGGGGCAATATATCTTCAATTTCTGAAGCGGGAGTCCAGTTGATGCTTTATTGTGTTCAGAGATTGCTCTCTGATAGAACAGTTGTCCTGAGCATTAGAATTAACTCAGTTTTAAAAAACTGAGTCTACTAAATCAGAATCTCTTTAAAGGAAGCCCATGTGACTGAATTTTTCAAAAAACATTTTCACAACCTGATCATCCAGGTTCGGGAACCTCTTATCTAAAGGGCATAAATTACTCTCACGAAGTTTCAGAAGTAATTATGCTTTTATTCCTCAACTATTCAGTAATCCTACATAGTATACACCACTCTGTAATGGGCAGAGCAGAAGGATGAAAGAAGTCACATTATGAATAGCTCTAGATTCAACAAAAGGACACAAGCGTTTTAAGTGTATTCCACATTATATATGAACAAAGGGATTGAGCACAATAGGAAGCCCATTAAATAGCTATTGCACTTAGAAGAAATTAAAGGTTATGTTCAGACTATTATAAAATAGACATAAAACTATGTTAATCTATAAAATCTTTGGATATATACATAATGAGCTACCTGGGCAAGGAGGTAACACATAAACTTAATTTATGATTTTTGCAATACAGGGGATCATTTACAATGGAAAAATCATGCTATCTGTAAAATTTTAGTTGTAGGACTTGGAGATAGACATTTAGAAAAATTTTTCATGTTTAAACATATATAACAGGGCATTTTGTAGCCTGTTGCTCAGAATATGTTATGAGGACACTTTGATGTCACTCTGCTCCAGATATTTATCAGTATTCAATGTTAACTGCTGCATGTTTTGGGGCGGTGCACTTCCTCTTCAAAGAGCTATTTGCCTCCAGAAATTTGTGTCTTCTCTTTTGCTATCCTTGCCCTCTTCCCCAGTGAGTTTCAGTGATACATAGGAAACTTGAAGGACTGAGGTAGATCTGGCAGAGACACAATTGCTTGATAGAACAGCGTGCAGCTTGTGTGGGGTGTATGGGGTGGATTTAATTGAGACTTGATTGCAACATAGAACACCAGGGCCATATCTATGTAGAAACAATGCAACTGTAAGCATTAATCTCAGCCCTGAAATTGATGAGGCTTGCACATAGAGGCAGTGCCTGAATGCTTATCAATTTTATAAACCTGGACAATGAAATGACTGTAACACTTTGGGCTTAATCAGATTTTCTGTGAAATACCCATGATTAACCATTAACATGGAAAGAGGAAGTATTTCTTCCTCAATTTTGTAGAACATTTTTTAGCTGGACTGGGAAGGAGCTGTAGTGATTCCTGCACCTGCAAAAGAATTAGTGTTTAGTTTCCAGCTTCTCCTGGTGGTAGAGGCTCAGTTGAACTTGACCCCTCCAGCAACAGTTCAGTACAGTTTTGATGCAGCTGAAGCAAGTATGAGGAGGTTCTGTGGTGAACAAATCAAGGGAACTGTTGAATTCAGAGTTTGACCTTGAGAAGTAACTTTGAGTTCCCATGAGAGAAGCAATAGGCAGCGAAAAAGACAGGTTCTATGAGAAATACTCACTAGGGAGATTTGAAGCTATCAAGAAAAGACAACTTTTTGAAAAGGCAGAATTTCTGTTGGTTAATTAACCACTACCGTGTAGGATATTGATAAAAGTGACCTCATGTCTAGGAGCAGAGTAGTAAAGCCTGGACAAAATTATATGAAGAATCACTATGCTTAGAATAGATGTTGAAATATTCTTTAGAGAAGGCAGTTAATGCAAGACTTGTGTTATGGTATAAAGAATATGCAAATATATTTTGCCAGTTTGAAACTTTCCTAAGAAATTATTTTTCCCACATTCCTAAAGCCATATATTCATATTAAACATAATTAAGCAAATTACGTCCACGACTGGGAATTTTATATATATTGGTGACTTTAGGTCACAAGCAAGGAAATGCACAGTTATTCTTCTTTAAATAACTGTAGGGACCGTGCTCTTTATATTAGAGCCAACAGTTGTTTCAGCCCACACTGTCTAGTGCAGGTCATGGATGGAGTTCTCTGATTTGTCTTAAATGTGTAACTTGGCCGCTGCCGCTAAAGTCTTTTGAGTTCTTCTGGACCTTCAAAGAGCAGAGTTCACATAGCAAGTTCTTCTGCTGCGATATCTAGGAAAATCAGATCCTGGCTGTAGACAGCCATGCATGCACAGAGCGCATGACTCTTCATTCGAAGAGCAGCACCTCCTTACTGTCAGTTTTGAAGAGAATGCTGCACTCTGGGAAATCATAGTGTACTAGGTCCAGTTCTCAGATGGCCGCAGACCTGCAGTGACCTCTTTTGCCTGCAGTGACCCATAAAAAGTAGCTTTTTGCCAAAATAATATATAGTTTTATTCCTGGTTTCTACCCTTTCCCAGAATAATGTTCATCCTGTGTCTAACAGGTATTATCTATATTTCAAAATATTATCACAGATGATAGGTATATACCTTCCCAAAGAAGTGAGATAATTCAGCAGTTTTCATTACCAGTGTGTGTGTGTGTGTATGTGTGTGTGTGAGAGAGAGAGAGAGAGAGACAGAGACAGAGACAGAGACAGAGACAGAGAGACAGAGAGAAAGAGAGAGACAGAGAGTGCTTTGAAAGTTCTCAGAATTTTTTATTCCTGGACAATCATTTGAACAGGACCGTGTAGATATGATACACAGTAAGTGTATTAATCAGTCTTCCTGTTTTTGTGCCAGGTGTGGTGGGCAACACACCTACTGATACCAGGTAAGCTCAGGTGATCTCCATCTCCCTTTTATCAGGAAGTTTCATCTAAAGTGCTCAGGGGAAGAATTTGATTATAGTGTAAAAACTCTGCATCAGGATATTAGAAAATTCTCTGAAAAAGCTTTTGGCTCTCATGCCAGTGGGATTCTCAAAAACTGGTTCTGACATCTCCATCATCCTAGGGTAGGTTGGTATGAGTCCTTTCCTGAACCTCGTAGTCATTAGCACTTATCAAGGTAGATGATAATGTTATTTAATGAGAGGAGGTATAATTTCAAAGGCCACTGTGAGGCTAGTCCTACCCAAGAACATTTTGCCTTAGCCTCATATGCTCTTATTCTTTTGCTCTAATGTGACATTCCTAGTTGAGTCAATTTCTTGAATTTGACAAGTTCCAGGTTTTTCCTTTCAGAATATCATGATCACAACCCACCTATATTACCTGAAGGCGGAGGGAGATCCTGAAGCTTTATTTTAGTTTTCCAAAAGGCAGTAACTAATATGTACATTCTTAGGTAGTTGCCACTTAAAAAGTCACAAAATGTCCAAAATACAGGACTTTAAGTGCTTTAAAGGGCAGAGAAAACTAGTATACAAAGAAATCCAAAGAATGTAGTAGTTGCAGAAAGTGTAGCGAGATGAGAGACATCCATGAGATGAATGTGGTTAACTGCCTGAGTTTGTGATCAATTTCTGTTTCCTGGTCTGGTCTCTCCTACTATCTGGTAGCTCTTACTGCTCTAGGGTACTCGGCAATAATGCTCTATCCCGGCAATTAATCTTTGTATGAGTTTGGAGCTAGTCTG
The DNA here is from genome assembly GCA_004024745.2 of Catagonus wagneri. Lineage (NCBI taxonomy): Eukaryota > Metazoa > Chordata > Mammalia > Artiodactyla > Tayassuidae > Catagonus > Catagonus wagneri. Next base: position 1,439,558 of record PVHT020000885.1, on the reverse strand, counting down.
AATTATTTCCTTTACTTCATGATAAAAATGTCTAGATAAGGCAATAAGAGACATTAACTGGTAGATACCTTCAATAATTTAGAAGTGTATTATATCTGGCACAATGTCTAGTCCGTAGAGTATACTGAGTAAATACGAAAAGATTCTAGCTAGGTGGTGGCAGTGGCACTGGAAAAGACAGAACAGAAATGAGAGGTTTGTGATAAAGGAAAACCCCAAAGGATTTGGCAAGTGATAAGATATAAAAGAGAGGATTGATGCCTGTGGTGAGGATTCAGGCCAGAGACAGCTGATTCCAGAGGTTGATGACCTGTCATTTTTTATGAAGATAATCCTATTTTGATAACTTTTTTAAAATCCAAGAGCACCGTTACTGAGGGAAAAATAAGACCAAAATAAACAGTGATATAAGTAATATGTGAAAACATTTGAAACTTTAAAATAGTGGGCTCCTTCTATGCATTTGATGAGAAAAACAACTCTTCCCTCCCCACTCCCCCCTCCCCTTTTATCCTTTGCTTTTTATGTATAGGTTAATGTTTTAAGGCATTAGAATGGAAGCTAAAGAGTGCTTTCTTTAGAGGAGAATTTTTACTTTTTAATGCACATCAATTTAGCCATACACAATTCAGTTTGAAATGGGGTGTTTCTATTTCAGTGAAGGTGTTGCAAAGACAGTGAGTATAAGAGACTTGGTTGTAAATAGCCTCAGACACAGCAAGTCACAGATGAAGGACAATGTATGCATTTATGTAGGATGGAAAGGACCATTAGTCACACATCCATCTTTTCAGTCACTGAGAGAACAATCCCCATTAGTAACAACATTTTTGTATAATTAAAAAAAAATGTATGTATGTCCTTGGAAGCTCAATAAATAGTGAACCTTTCACCTGGGAAATTTGCAGGCATCTGAGAAAGTTAATTAACTCTTTTATACTCATAATTTTATAGAATATTTTCCGCTTTACTAGAATAGTTTATTAAATTACATCTTGGTGACTACAAAACATAAATATAGCCCTATAAGAAAAAGCTGAGAGAGAAAACATGTAGAAATTACCTACACAGTGTCTGCACAAATAAGTTGCTTACAATATGCAAATAAAGGAAGGAAGAAATGTTTTGCTGTGTTTTCCCAATTCAGTTCGGTGTTGATATATCTAATATAAGATATACCAGAGCCCTGAATCATGATAACTGGGTTTACCTCTAGATTTGGTTACAGTTGTGGACCCATGTCTGGAGGAGCTTAGACTCAGCAAATGCTAACTGTGTTTCATCTCAAGTTCATGCTGTTTGTTTTTCTGTTTTGTACCCAGGGCCTCTTCCAGTGTTGTGGATAATGAACCTGGGTTCAAGCTCAGTCTTGAAATATGGAAGAATTTATATCTCTCAGGAAAACTTTCAAATAGCAAAGAGACCCAATGGAAAAAGTCTCCTGTTCATCAGGTGAGCAATTTATGTAAGTTTTCTGCATGTTTCCTAGGTAGTCCTGGAAGCACTTTCCTCAACAAACTTGCTGCCACCTCTCTCTTGGGTTGGCTTTTCCTCCTTCCTTGTCTCACTCTCCTTGTCTCCTCATTTCTAATAAAATAACCACCCACACATCCTTCTAAATGGTTCTATTTTTAAAGGATCCTAAGTCAAGATACTAGGCCATTGTACTATCATTAAAAATCTACAAATAACAAATGCTTGAGAGGGTATGGAGAAAAAGGAACCCTCCTACACTGTTGGTGGGAATGTCAATTGGTATAACCACTATGGAAAACAGTATGGAGGTTCCTTAGAAAACTAAATATAAAACTACTGTATGATCCAGCAGTCCAACTCCTGGGAATATATCTTGACAAAACTTTCATTCAAAAAGATACATGCACCCTTATGTTCATTGTGGTACTATTCACAATAGCCAAGACATGGAAAAAACCTAAATTCACATCGACAAATGAGTGGATTAAAAGGATGTGGTTCATATACATAATGGAAATACTACTCAGCCTCAAAAAAGAACAAAATAATACCATTTGCAGCAGCATAGATGAAACTAGAGATTCTCTTACTAAGTGAAGTCAGAGAAAGATACCATATGATATCACTTGTATCTAGAATCTGAAATATGGCACAGATGAACTTATCTATCCTTTGTTTTGTTTTGTTTTTTCTTTTAACTTGTTTATAGAACAGAAACAGACTTTCAGACATGGTGAACAGACTTGTGGTTTCTGAGGGGAACGGGGAGGGAGTGGGATGGACTGGGAGTTTGGAGTTAGTAGATGCAAACTATTGCATTTGGAGTGGATAAACAATGAGGTCCTGCTCTATAGCACAGGTAACTATATCCAGTCATTTGTGATGGAACATGATGGAAGATAGTATGAGTAAAAGAATGTATACATGCATAACTGGGTCACTTTGCTTTACAGCGAAAATTGATGGAACGTTGTAAATCAACTATAATAAAAAATTTTAAAAATGATACTAGGCCATTGTAAATTGGAAGGTTTAAAAAAAAGAATTTGTGAATCCTACACCAAAATGCTTAACACATTTTATTTCATCTATAAAAATATGTATGATACACTTTATACTCTTGTTTATAAAAGGTTATAACTGAATTAAGTTCTGTAAAACACATCAGCCCTTAGGAATTTTCTCAATTTCTGAAAATCAATTTCTCCTATCACTTTAAGTTTATATTATTTCTAGGTAGTTAATGATTTATATAAATCAACATATCACTCATTAAATAGAGAAAATAGGAGAAATTTGTTTTTAAAGTGAATAAATTGTCTCAAAACAGAAATAATTATCGTCTAAATTTGCAAATGTTAATTTTGATATAACAGATTCCTTTGTGTGGGAAGCCACACTAATTTTGCAAATATTGCACATAATAGAGATTTGAATTTTCCTCTTGAAATAAATTCTTTTTAATTTCTTAAGGAAATATGTGAACTTTAAAATGACAAAACAGAATTACTAATCATGAATTTCTCAACCGTTATGATTCTGTTATCATAGAATGTAAGAAGCCTGCCTAACATACATTTATAAGCTTCATTTGGTAACATAAAATAAATGGATTTGAAGGGAAAAATCTACTTAATTCAGATTTTGAATACCTGGCAATATTTGAAAATTCTAAGAGCACTTTAAAACTTTATCTGATAATTAAAAATAATTTTCTGAAATTAATGATAACTTCAGAATGAAGAATGCTAGTATAAAATTTGTGAATTTTTCAATTATTTACGTTTTTAAAAATATTCTCAGTTTCAATAACATTTCTTGAAGATGCATTGAATGTAAAAATTTTTTTTCTATATGTAGAAATTTAGTTTTAAAGAAAAACTTGAGTTAGGACTATAATGAAGTTAAATTAAAGAGAAACTATAGTTTCACATTATTGGGAAAAGCACTTTAAATGGCATGTGAGTTATGGTAACTTAAGGGGTATTTAAGATAAACGTGAATGAAATTGTAACAAATGTTTTATAAATATAGGTGGCAGGCCGGAAAATTGTTGTGGAGAAGAACACTTATACCTTTAGATGATTCACTACTAAACAAGAAAAGCTAGAAATCAGGAAAACAATGAGGTAATTATTCAACTCTTGAAACCAGGATGATACAAATTGAAATGATGTGTATTTTACCCACATGCAGTCATCTTCAACAGGGGTAGTCCCGGAAACTTGGAAATTGTGGAATTGTTATTGTTTACTGTAATATGCTATTATCATTTAGTGTGGCTGGGTCAGGGATTCAAATGTCCTGTAATTCACTGGACAGTCCCATGTATCAGAGGATTGTTTAATCCAAATTGCCAAGAGAATTCCATTAAGAAATAATTATAGCATCAAAAAATTTTTTTAATGTCTGAAATTTCTGAATTTGATGAGGTTGTGCAGTTGGAGCGCTCATCCCATACTGGCAAGAATGTAAATTAGTACAACCATTGAAGAAGAATTTGGAAATATTTGTCTAAATTGAAAATGTACACACCCTATAATCATCCTGTGACTTAGACCTTCCACTTACGGGTGGGTATACATTCTGGTGAAACTCTTGCACATGTGTACCAGGAAACATAGACAAAAATGTTCATGGAAGCATTGTTCGGAGTAGGCAAATTTACGAATCTTAGATGACTAGAAAATCAGATCAATACATTGTAGCAAATTCTAATAAGGAAATAACGTATGTCCATATAAATTAATGACATTTATTCTATATGCAGAACCATCCTAAAATGTTCAGTGAGGAAAAAAAATAAAGACTTTTCAGGAAGAAAAACCTCATAAAAACAACAAATATGCAATCCTAGATCACATTTTTATAGATACGTATGTGTAATAAAATTATACAATTATGAACTGAAAGTATGAACATCAAGTTAATTATTGTGGCTGCTTCTGGAAAGGAATGGGGTAGAAATGGGAAAAGCATGGGGAAGGAAGTGAGACTGGAAAGGAGGATTCACAGGACTTCAGCTTCATGTATGATTTTACTTTTCTTGAAGGATAACAACATGACAAAACCCATGTTAATTTTGTCAGGTGCTTAACATTGTAATTTGAACTCTGTGATTTGATCTGTTGTTTGAAAAAATTTTTTCCTTAATAATCTCAAGCTCAGTTGAAGTGTGTTATTTAAATTTACATGGAAAATAAATTAAATATTAGTATATATATTAGAATAAGATCTTTAGTTTACAGATTCTCTGTTTTGTGTCATACGTGATATCGTATCTTTTGTATTTTCCACTAATTCCTAAATATTCTCCCTTGTGCTGAAATTCTGAACATTATTAGTTGATGTATTTGAAAACTTTCTCAGCTGAACATTTTTACTTGTAGTTTAGAATAACCAGATCTTTTACTCTTTCTTATTTTTTATTAAAATATAGTTGTAATGTGTTAATAACTGTTGTACAGCAAAGTGACCCAGTCATATATATGTGTGTGTGTGTATACACACACATACATACATTATTTTTCTTACATTATTTTCCATCATTTCTATCACAAGAGATTTGATATAGTTCCCTGTGCCAGACAGTAGGACCTCAGTGCCCATCCATTCTAAATGTAATAGTTTGCATCTACAAATCCTAAACTCCCAGGCCATGCCACTCCCTCCACCTCCCCCTTGGCAACAACAAGTCTTTTCTCTATATCTGTGAGTCTATTTCTGTTCAAGATCTTTTACTCATAAATGCCAAAGTTTCTTCCCCTTAGATCTACTATAAATCATATTTATTATCTACTTTTCTTTGCCCTACCATGTGACCCAGATATAGAAATACATTTTATGCACAAGGAGTTTGCCAGGACTTTTAAGAGAGTACATAGAGATACAGGTCTTGTTCCTTAGCAACTTTTGTTTTAATAGGATGAAAGTTTGGCAAGGAGGTAAAATGACGAAAGACATTTAACTTTATTATAGAATATTAAAATAGTGTTAAGAACTCATAAATTGTTTTAGGTGGAGTATGAGCATGGGAGACATTGAAATGATGAAAAATTAAATTACAGGAAATATTCTAGAAATAACTTAGAAGAAATATGAAATTTTTTTTCGTATAGCATATGTTGGAAAAGACAAAACATCCCATTTTAACGTTTTGTCCAAAATATTGTTGGGATAGGAATCATTTAACCACACTGTGATGGGTCCTGGCTGTTATGGAAAGGCACACTTAGTTTGGTAGGTAAGAGGGATGTATGAAAATCTCTCAGCATGGGTTTGGAGTGGGACATGAAGAGGACGTAGTAAAACCTGCAATTATTAGTTCAAAAGTTACATATAAAAGATCATCATGGATTCATTTTGAGTTCTCTGATGGCAGAACCTTAGCACTTTACACACCATATATATGTATGTGCTTGTTTATTTATTTATGACGTAAATACTTAGATGTTGTGAGCCACATGGGAAGTCCAGTATTTTATGTTGAATGCAGGGCACAGACAGCCATTTATTTACCAAACGTTTACTGAGCACCAACGTGTGTCAGACAAGTCACTGAGTTTTAGAAATACCATCAAGTGAGGAAGCCCATCTATTTCCCTGACTCTGCTTTCTATCTTGCTTTATGACGGAGATATCACATGGACCTTACTTCAGTGCCACATAGAGGACCCTTCTAAACCGGTTTGTTTCTGTGCCTGATTTATTAGCTGTTGTTTTATGCTCTTTGCTATAGGCCGTCCTCCTTTAACCTATAAGAACCTCAAGAGCCCAGAGAACCAACAAATGAGCCCTAACTACTTCCCTAAGGAAGTAGATCTTTCCTAACTCCATCACTTATGCGATGGGAATTCACTTATGTAACATTGTATTTAAACCTTATTTTTAAGATTATCAAGTGCTTAGAAATTGCCTAAGGAAACCTGTTTTTATTTTTTGTTTTTTTAATGAAGAAGATTTTCCTTATAGAAAAGTTGTGAGAACATTATATTTACCAAGCCAATATAGTACCACTGAACACAAAATCCCTTTGTCTGACTTCTGTTCTGATGCTAGTTACTTTAAAATTGTGAACTTGAGGGAGTTCCTGTTGTGGCTCTGCAGTAACGAAGCAGACTAATATCCAAGAAGATATGGGTTCGATCCCTGGCCTTGCTCAGTGAGTTAAGTATCTGGCATTGCCGTGAGCCTTGGTGTAGGTTGCAGACGCGGCTCGGATCCTGTGTTGCTGTGGCTGTGGTGTGGGTGGGCAGCTGCAACTCTGATTAGACCCCTAGCAGGGGAACTTCCATATGCTTCAGATGCAGCCCTTAGAAAAAAAAAAAAAAGGAAACTAATTGATTTTCGATTTTTCAGCAGAATGGCTTCTTTATAGAAAAGGAGAGGAATGCATCCAAAACATTGATATTCTTTTGAACTTCAGAAATTTCTAGCATTATGTATTGGGAATGTAAAAAAGTGATTTTATTTTTGCGTTCTTTTTGATTACTTGTGTGATTTCTTCTTGATACATTTGACAAAAGAACAGAAAACCAAATTGTCCCTAGAGGTACAAGCTCAAGAAGAACCTTCAGACATTTTTCAAAATAAGTGCACTGTGAATTAAAAAAAAAGATAAATAAAAAAAGCTAAAGCATTCTTTGCTGCCTTGGCCCTTTCCTCTGCTTGATTGGTCAGGAATGATGATGTGATTCATCATCTTCACTTCAGCTGTTGGGATGAAAACTTCCAGCAACAGTGACAGGATCAGGACATCTCTTCTCCACATCTCTTCTAAAACCCAGTCATGCTTATTAGTTTAGCTGTTGCAAAAGGAGCAAACAGGAAGTTCGAAAGCAACATTGCTTCATGCAAAGGGTACTCTTTATTCCTTCCAGATGCCAAAATTGACAAAAGTAAGCCGTTATCAACTCCCACTGATGAAATCACGAAGAAGCATTATACCTGTAACTTATATAACCATGCTTCTCCGAAACAGCGGACTCTCTTAGGGAGATTGCTTTTGATTAGAACGAATATTTTTTGTCATTCAGAAACAGTCATCATGTTTTTCTTTCTTTTTTTTTTAAAGAGGAGATGATTGTACCATGTATGCGATGCTGTTAATGATCTAAAATACAAAATTTCCAATTTTTGGTGCAGTTTGTGGTCCTATGAGCTTGATTTTATGGTTTTGATCCACTTGAAAATGCTTGCTATCCTCCAGGGCAACATCAGCATTTGCTTAGAGGTTCTTGTATCAACTTGTCAAAGAATAAATTTCAAGTTCTTACTGTCCAAAGTGGATGGAACATAAAGTTACCGACAGGTAAAGATAGAGCATATATAAAGAAGATTAGTTAACTTTCCTAAGTAATGCATGAGAAGACTCAGACAATGAAAAGGGTACCATACTTCCTGGATAGAAAGGCAGTATATCATAAAGAAATTTGCTTTTCTAAAATAAACTTATAGAGTGAAGTGAATTTCTTTCTAATTTAATGTAACTCTTCTTAAATTATTGAATAAGGAAAAATCAAGAAATTTTGGAGAAAAAATTAAAGGTAGAGTAATAAAAATCCAGGAGAATTTCTTTGGGTATTAGAATGTTTCAAATATGTTCAGTCCCAAGACTAAGGAGATTAAATAGTATGAAATGAGACAAAACTCTAAATTGATCGATAGATTTTTTTAATAACAAACATTAGAATAATTATTTAACTCTTATAAAGAAATAAATGTAGATCACATATCAAACCCTATCAATTCAATTATGTTCAGTCCCAAGACTAAGGAGATTAAATAGTATGAAATGAGACAAAACTCTAAATTGATCGATAGATTTTTTAATAACAAACATTAGAATAATTATTTAACTCTTACAAAGAAATAAATGTAGATCACATATCAAACCCTATCAAATTAAATTCCAGCTGAAGTGCTTAATGAATAACATAAACTCTAAAAACTTTGAAAAAAATGCCCTTTCTTTCTAGTCATTTTGCATACTGAAACTTTTACTGCTTGACCAATATCTCCCCTTCTCCTCTCCCCCTTGCCCTTGACAACCACTATTCTACCCTTTGCTTCAATGCGCTTTACTATTTAGATTCCACATACAAATGAAATCATGCAGTATTTGTCTTTCTGTATCTGCCTTATTTCTCTTAACATAATGTCCTTCAGGTCCATGCGTATTGTCACAAATGGTTAGATTTCCTTCTTTTTAAAGTTTTCCTTCTTTTTTAAGGTTATGTATGTGTGTGTGTGTGTGTGTGTGTGTATAACATTTTCTTTATATATATATAAAACATTTTCTTTTTCCATTCATCTGTCAAAGGACATGCTTATGCTTCCATATCTTGGCTGTTGTGAATTATGCTCCAGTGAACATGGGAGTGTAGCTATCTCTCCAAGACCCTGATTTTATTTCCTTTGGCTATGCCGCCAGAGTGGAATGGTTGGACCATATGGTGGTCGCATTCTTAATTTTTTGAAAAACATCCATACTGTTTCCCATAATGGCTATACCAATTTATATTCCCACCAACAGGGTGCAGGGGTTCCCTTTTCTTTTGAAAAATGTCTAATCAGGTCAATTACCCATTTTATTTTATTTTATTTAATTTTTTGAAAATGGAATATCAAGTCTTTATTTTTTTTTATTCTTAATGGATTTTATTTCAATTATAGGTGTACATAAATCATCACAAGTCAATTTTATAGATTTTGTATCCCAAACCCACAGTGCATCCCTCCACCCCCCAGATTGTCTTATTTGAAAAACCAAGGTTTTCCAAAATCTGTGAGTCATTCTCTGTTCTGTAAAAAGGTTCATTGTGTCTTTTTAGTTTCCTCATGTAAGCGGTAGCATAGGGTGTTGCTGTCTAATTGTCTGACTGGTTTCACTTCGCATTATAATTTCTAAGTCCATGCATGTTGCTGTAAATGTTGGTAATTCGTTCCTTTTAATGGCTGAGTAACATTCCATTGTGTGTATGTACCATATCTTCCCTATCCACTC
>PVHT020000885.1:1390086-1429077 GCA_004024745.2 Catagonus wagneri | reverse complement strand
GGATCTAGGCAGACAGTTCTCCAAAGAAGACATGCAGATGGCAATTACACATTTTAAAATCAGGCTATTTTGTTTTCACTGTAACACTGATAACAAACAGTTTGTCAGGTAGACATGCGATATATAATTTGCGTGTATCGATTACAAAGACATTCCAGATCATTACATACTTGTTTACAAGTATCTGAATTCATCAGCCTGTATAGCAAAGTACATTAGGGAAAATACATGTCTTTTTCCCTGTGTGTCTACCTAAAATAGTCTATTTTCATTTTATTTTTCAACGTTCCTATTTAATAGGATACAGTAAATATTGCCCAGATACATGTACACATACCCATACCACAACAAAACAAATACAGTAAATTAAGCTTAAAATGGAAATGTAAGAGGAAAATTTTGTTTTCTAACAGTACATTTCCACTAACCTATTAATGAACTAAATCTTCTAAGACCATCATGAACATAGACTATTTGTAGGAAAAAAGAGTTTGTAGTTCTTGCTTACTTAAGTGATAGGTACTATCTATTTCAACACGGTAATGCTGCAATGCCATGAAAATGTTACATTACATTTCTTGTATATATCTAGGTGATGTTGCAGCAAATAACAAGAAAAACATCAGTTAGAAACTTTAATTATATAAAGTTCTGCGTTAGCACTTAATATGAAGGGAGAAAAGCATGAGAGGCTCAGTTCATTTTTAAATAGCTATCAAGGTATGTATAGGTTTTACTAACTTCTTCCTAAATAATTTCTGCAGGACTATAAATTTATAATTAGCAGCAGCCTTTTATATGTTTATTTATAGCATTGAATTTACTGAAGTCATTTTCATTTAAGTTAAATATTGAAACTGTACTTAAAATTAACCTTATATATTTTAAACAAAATGCAAATTCAAGTCATAGTATGAATATCACAAGTTGACTGCTATTGCTCTTCACTATTTCACTCACTGATTTATTGAAAATTGTTTTTATATGATTTAGGCATGCTAAGAGTTTTAATCAAGAATGAATTTTAATTTTTTGTTAAAATGTCCTTTAACCAAATCTTTTAAAATGTTCATTTTTTCCCTTAAACTTGTTAATATGATAAAGTACGATGCTGATTTTTTATAATGATAAACATCCATGTATTCCTTGGATAAACCTAATTTCATCATATTATCTTTATAAAAAATATGCTGCTGCATCACTTTGCTAATATATTACAGAGTATTTTACCATCTACATTCACAGCCAAAATTAATATATGCATTTACTGTCATGAGTGGTTTTTGCTTGGTTATTACATGGACTAAATATTTGTGTCCCTGCAAAATTCATATGGTGAGACCTAATTCCCTATGTGATGGTGTTTGGATATGGGGCCTTTGGGAGGTGATGAGATCATGAATGGGATTAGTGCCACATCTCTTACCCCTTCAACTATGTGAAGTCTCACTGTAAAAATAGCAGCCAATGAGGAAATGTGCCCTTAGTAGTCAAATTATCTGCTGGCATTTTGATATTGCACTTCCAAGACTACAGAATTGTGAGAAATTTCTAACTTTATAAGCCTCACAGTGGATGGCAGACATTTTGTTATAGCAGCCGAACAGACTGTTAACAGTATTCAAGTTATCATTATAAGGTTATAGTGTGTACAGTGTGTTCAGCGTGCTGTCTTGCTTTGAAGAATTTGTTAAAGATTTGAATCACCTATTCCCTGAATGTTTGTTCTATTTTGTCTTTAAAGCTGAGCCTATATTTTGTGTTTGTGTGGAGGGGGGAGGTAAGATTTCAAACTAATTTGATGAGTGCAGTATCATTTGTTTTTTTCTGAACCAGTTTTATTGTATTCATTTTTCTAAAATTTGTCTACTTCATTTAAATTTTAAACTGTATTGGCATAAAATTATTCATAATAATCTCTTAGTCACATCTCATATTTCATTTTCAATACTTAACTCATTTTTATTTCTTTTAAAAACTTTATCTTACTAGAATTTATACTGTCCTATTATTTTGGGAATTATAGAAAATTTCTATAATTTTTATGTTAATTTTTCATTTTTTTCATATCTTAAATAGGATATATAACATATTAATATGTAAACTTCTTTTCTTCTATAAGCAATTAAGAGCTGTAAGAATTTTTCAGCTGCACGTCACATATTTTGGTGTGTAATATTCGTTATTTCTGCTTCAAGCGTTTTCTGATTTTGACTTTTTTGACTACATTAACACACAAGCTTATTAAGTACATAAGTTTTTGTAGTGTTTGTGGCTTTTTTTTATTATTAGTGCCTCTTTTATCACGTGTTAGATGATGTGGTGTGTATGAAACCAATACTTAGAAATGTGTGGACCCTTACTCTAGGATCGATTGCATGATTTAACATAAATGTTCTCTGTGGGTTTGAGATAGACTGCTTGGTACAGATTTTATGTAAACCCATTTCACTAACTCTAATTTGTGTTGCTCAGATATTCTATATCCTTACATCCTTACAATTATTTGTATTTATTTGCTTTATAGCAATTAGAGAAAGAGGTGTATTAACATCTACCATGAGTACGAATTTTTCAGCTTCTTTATTATTCTGTCAAGATCTCGAAGCTATTTGTTAATTGCATACAGATTTAGAACTTTCATTTTCACCCAGAAAAATATCAGCCTTCCAAAAGAAAGTTATTCATGAAGGCAAGTCTTAGCATCTGCTTTTTTACTGTTATACATTTGATATCTGATAATTATTTATTGACAACTAAAGGAATCATTTTGGTGATTAAACATTTTATCATTATACAGCAACTTTAAAAACCACTAAATGTACATTTTTTCCCCTTTAAGTCTACTTGTATGTTTTTAATATAGTGACACAAATTTCTTTTGTTAGTAATGACATTTCTATTTTTCATCCTTTCTTTTGGTTTTTGGCATCCTACACTCTGCTGTTAATCGCACATTTTGATACTATTGTTGAAACTCTGCTAACTAAAGATTTAATCTCTTAACTGAGATAACACGTACGTGCTTGTCATTTAAAAAATTATGACCTTTTCTCTTTTTTAGCTCTTTATTTTTCTGCCTTCTTTATTTTAATTTGATTGAATTTTCCTGTATATTGCTTCTCCATTCTTGTTTTGGAAGTTATGAGTTCTATTTTTAGTTTTTTACTGATTGTCATAGACATTTTATATGCATAGCTATTAGAAAAATGTGTAAATCTGAATATTATGCTTACTGCCCTTCTAAACTTAAAGGACATTTACTATATATATATATATATATATATATATATATATATATATTATGATTGTTGCTTCAAATTTAAAATTTTTGCTAGTATATTTTGGCATTTTGAGTCTATATTTTAACTGCACTAATTGAGTGTTATTACTTATAATTTTAGTCAGCTTTTTTTAGATTTACCTGTTGTTTTCCTTTTTTTTTTATTTGTTGTTTCTCCTCTCATATAATACTGCTCTTAGGATTGTTTTCCATTCTTTTAACCTATACCTTTTGGGATTTCCTACAATAAGGGCCTATTCATGCTGAAGTCTGCCAGTGGTTTTTTTTGTCTTAAAACCACCTTCCTTTCACTTTCATCCTTCAAAGTTAGTTCCACTGGGTATAAAATATGAAGTTAGCAGGGACTTTCATCAAGAATTTTTAAGAAATTATTCCATAGTATCATGACTTCTAATTTTGCTTTTTTTTAAAAAAATATGTCTTCTGTATAATTATTGTAATGTATGGGGTTAATCTGTGCTTTCTCTCTGCTGTTTTGAACATATTCATTGTTAGCTTCCTGTGTGACAGTGAATTAGTGTTGCATAAACTTACTACAGAAATTCCCAAACTTCAAATCATGTTCTACATCCCTTGAAAAATTTGTCTATAATATAGTCCTAAAAAGTTTAGAACTCTATTCTAGTCCTGAAAAAGTCATGATAGTTTCTTTTTTCTCAATACAAATGGTTATTAACTGAAAATAAAAATCATAGCCTCCAGGGACCTCTTGGTCTCTCTATGTAGAAAGACATATCAGATGGTCTTTATAACTTGGTATCCATGAGTAACCTTAGTGCTAGACTCACCTAGCTTTTAGCCCTTGCCCTTCACTGAAACTACTTTTTCTGGACCTTGGCAGTGCTGTGCTCTAACAATATAATTCAGTGCCTCTATTTCTGCAACAATTCCCTCCTGGAATTATGATAACATCTTTTAGTCATTTGTACTACAGTAGTTCTAAATTATTTTTGACTACATATTCTACAGCACAGGCAAATTTCTTCGGAACCTGGGGCCAGCTGTCTGGTCCAGGCAGAAGCTATGAACAAATATGAACAGCTCTGAGATTTATCTCTTTTCTCCACCCAGACTCTAAACAATAACTGGGGTAAAAATGACTTTACAATTTGCAAATACATTGGTTAATGCCATATAAATTAGTTTCTCGAATCTCAAAGTGCACACTCTCCTCCAAAATTATAATTCTCAATATAACACTTATACCAGGATTTTTTTGAATCTTTGTTAAATACCAAAGAGCCACAATGACTTATTCCCAAAGTATGTGTATGCTTAATACCATGAACCCAATAGTTAGGAAGTCATGATGCATATATACCTGAGTACTAAGCTGATTATTTTCATCTGAAATACAGCTCCAGTTTGTACCTTTGGTGCAGTCGTAATTTGAAAGTCTCTTAGGTGTGACCATAAAAAAAAAAATCATGGCTTAATCTCTGTTCAATGTCACATTCAAAGAAACTACTATTCAACATCAGAAACCTAGTTTTTATTTAAAAATGTACTTCACATAAAACTTCTTCCTTAAAGTTTTTACTTTCTGCAGGAAAGTACTTTTGTCAAAAACATCTTTGAATTGTGTAATACTGATTCAATGGAGAATAGATTTGACTGTCAAACAATGACTGATTAAAACATTTCTGATTGTGAGATTATTCCTAATTTTGGAACTGTGTATATTTCCATTTTGAATGCAATAAACTCTGGTGTCTTTTCAAGGAGATTAAAACCTAGTGGAAGATAAGAAACAAAAGTAAACAATAATAATGTTGATAAATATATTGCTTTTTTTTTCTTTTTTGCACAGTGGTTTTGGAAACTCAGGAAAGAAAATTTTAAATGGACTTGGGATATAATTTTTCCTGGAAGGAAAGATATTTAAGCTAAGATATTTAAGCTAAGTTTTAAAAGGCAAAAAAATAATCTGATGGACAATGAATGGCCTTTATAGGGAGACCATTACAGGGAGACCGAGCAACTTGTAGAAAAGCACAGCACATGGAAACTACAAGATGATCTTAAAATTGCAAATAGTGTAGTATGGCTGGAATAGGCAATGATAAGGCAAAAGTCGAGGGAGAATGATAAACAGGGGCATAGTCTAAATTAAAGAGTTTATTCCATTTAAATAAGAAATTTAGGAGTTCCTGTCGTGGCTCAGTGCTTAACGAACCCGACTAGTAACCATGAGGTTGCGGGTTCGATGGATCCCTGGCCTCGCTCCTTGGGTTAAGGATATGGCATTGCTGTGAGCTGTGGTGTAGGTCGCAGATGCGGCTTGGATCTGGCATGGCTGTGGCTGTGGCGTAGGCCAGCGGCTACATTCTGGCTGGACCCCTAGCCTGGGTAGCTCCATATGCCATGGGTGAGGCCCTAAAAAAGACAAAAGACAGAAAAAATAAAATAAAATAAATAAGAAATTTAAACTTCACCCTTGGCTACATTAATATATTTTAACTAAGAGAATGATATGGTATTTACATTTTAGAACACAATGATTTTGTTACCATCGTGAGGCATGGGTGTTAGATATTGGAATATCAACTTTTGCAATCAGGATACTCTTTGTGAAGTGAGATATAAGCTTGAACCATAATATTGTAGATAGCGAGGAGTTGGTCTACAGGAAAAAGGCAGGGGAAGGAATTCACAATGATTTTAAAGTTTCTGTGAAAATATAAATAGAATTTACTATTAGCGCCCTGATAGATATGCATTTAGGTTTGTGGAATACCTAGGATCGTCACAGAAATCTTTTAAACAATGTTTTTTAATCTCAATCACTGAGATATCTTGCAATAATTTACTTCTCAGAACACAGAGCTCCCCTCATTGCACAGTGAGACGGCAGTCAGCTTCTATAGCAGGGTCCCATCCTCCGCTGGAGTCGAATCTTCATACTGCCCCTGGCATACTGGGTCCCTCCTCATGTCCTGGAGAAGCTGTTGGTTTCTGAACCTGAATACATCTTGTACTCCATTCAGGTAACTCTTCAGTGATGGTTTTCCCACTATTGTGCTGAGCCGGAATATAACTGCACAATCTGTAGCTTATCTGGGTTTAATTCTTCCACGTTATATTGTGGAAAAGTTAGAAAAATCTTGAAAAATATCTGAAAATATTGTTTTAAGGGAAAATACATTTTTGCTGTGCAAATATAAAAACATTATTCTATTGTGATATATTCAGAGTTGTAATAATTTTTATCAATGGAAGTAGTTGGTTTGATAGTTTGTCTTATTAATAATACATTATGAAAATAGTACATGTCAGCTGTCCTACACATCAGGAATAGTGGGGTAAGTTTCACTTAGATCTGGCAATGGCTGATTAGATGTCATTCTCCCAGGTACACACCCAGATTGCATTTCCCTGCTCCACTGCGGTCAAGTGTGGTCTAAAGACTGAGTGTTGACCCTTGGAAGATAAGCTGAAGTGATTTGCACCACTTCTAGGTCTGGCCCATAGTAACCTCTTCAACATCTTTGCTTCTCTGTCATCCACTGACTAGAGAGCACTGCAGTGTCCTAGAATATGCTGGGGACACTAGATGCAGTCAGTCTGAATCTTGGAATGATTATATGGGCTCTCAGAGATTAGAGGCACTCACTTTGAAATTTAAATGTCCAAGAAATAAATTTCTGTTGTATAAGACACTGAGACTTTAGGGTTTATGTGTTTTGGCAACCAACAAACAAAATTATTTCCCCAAACCAGATAATATAAATGGCTCGTTACTCTGTGGGTTTCTTAAAACTAAGAGTATCACCAAGGCATTGATAACCCTAAACAAAGGCTATTTTTCCTCTCCAGAAGTTTCTGTAATGTGCAATATGAGAGTCAAACAATATGAAGATTCTGAGATGTTTGCATGTTAGCAGATTACTCTGCCCCAAATTCACAGATGCTAGAGAAGACAAAGGATTTCTGAGTTAGAGAAAAGGACTTTTTAACTCATTGTAAAGCATGTAGCATTGCACTCAATATTCTTGTCCGCCAGCTCCATGGGGATGTTGTGAATTTAGACCCAGTTGAATCCTGCAAGTGTAATAAGTTGGTGCCAAAGCTGAGGAAACCTGAGCTTAAGACCCTCTGATCTTCTAAAAGGAGCTGCTAGCAAAATGCTCAACTTTGCTCCAGAGAGAGGCACTATCTTTATTATCCTATTCAGGAAATAAATCTGCCCTCCTTCCCAGTAGGTAACACTACCTCTGTTTCCAAAACTGTTTGCTATACAAACTACAGACCTGCTTAAGAGGATAGTTTGGGACAAAAGCTATACAAGGTGTACAGAAATGCCATGGAGAATTCTCTCTCAATATATTTTAGATTCCACGTTGGATAACTAAAGAGCAAATCATAGAAAAATGCAGCAAGAGAGCATTTAGGAGAATCTGAAAGCCAGTGATTCTCTCCTTTCATTTTAAGGATGAGGAAAATGATGTGCAGAGGAAAATAAATTTGGCCAGGGTCACATGGAAGGTCATTGAGAACCCTGAGTCTATTCCTCCTGCCTTATCCTAAGAAGAATCCTATCCAGATTACGCAGGCATGTGCATGACTGATGCTAATTTAAATACACAACAGGTTAACATTTTGTTTTAAAAGCCATTCTTTGGGAGTTTCTGTTGTGGCTCAGCAGGTTAAGATCTCAGTACAGTCTCTGTGTGAATGTAGGTTCTATCTCTGACCTTGCTCAATGGGTTAAGTATCTGATGTTGCCTCAAGCTGAAGCGTAGGTCACAGATGCGGCTTGGGTATGTGGTTGCTGTGGCCGTGGAGTAGGCACCAGCTGCAGCTCCAATTCAACTCCTAACTTGAGAACTTCAATATGCTGTAGTTAAGGCCACAAAAGAAAAAAATAAAAATGAAATAAATAAATAAAACCAGTTCTCTGGAAGCATTGCTTACAGTTGTCTGTGTTGGGAACCAGAAAATCTGTGCTCTCATTACAGACGTGACAATAAGAGTTTTATGAAGCCTTTTGATCTGGCCACCTTCAGGGACAATTAACAATTCACTCCTCTTTCAGAGTACATTGTTCGAATAATTATTATTTACATATTATAATAACTATTATTACATGTTACATATTATAATATTACATATTATTGATACATTTTATTATGAATTTGTTAAAGAGAAGAACTGTTTCTAAGAAAATCTAATAAGTTGAAAAGTATATATGCAAAAAATAAAATTGAGGAGTGCTGCTATATGATCATTATATTCCAGCTTTTATAGTCAGTGCTTTCCAATGTCTGGGCCATGAAATACACCATATTTCAGTTAGCATGTTTAGTTGCCTAGCCAAAATACCAACTAAGATATCATTTCCATTTGCATTCTATTACCTTGAATTGTCAGCTCAAACTCCTAGAGATAATAACTAGTTGCTGGAAAATGGACCTTGTCTCTTCTCTACCACACTAATGAAACAACTAACAACAAGCTGTAATTATTCTTCTGTAGTTGGTTTCTACTCCTTTGACTAATGTGATTGCTAAATTAGAAAAATAAGAGAACAAAGGAAAGTACTTTTCACAAATCCCATGAAAATTATTGGCCTGTGCAAAATGGCCAAACGGTAAAATTCCTGTTAGATTTTGCCATTATGGGAGGCCAAAGGAACACCGCCTTTCCCCATCCCATACACATCGGTGGTCACCTAGAAATTCTGTTTGCTCTAACACAACTGAAGGCAGACAGGGACAAATAAAGGATAGAGTTTGAATCTGTGAATGTAATTGCAATGAGTAACACCTTTGCTTTCTCCAGGTGATTATATTTTCAAAAAAATCCACCTTTACTCTCAACACAGTCTGTTTGTCACTGTGTTTGGTTGTTTTCTAATCCTTCCCCTAATCACACTAGGGATTTCTCCAGCATTCCATCATACGGGTCGATTGATCATACATTATTGACAATGAGATTTAAATGAAAACATGGATATAAAGACATGTTTTATATATAAAGTTATTCTCAAGATTATTAAAAGCTACCTAAGTGGCAAGATGATGTTGACTCTAGTTTTCCTTGTTATTTCTCTATTTACAGAACAACTTATTTATATTATCACAATATGGTCATCCCTTTCATCTGTAGAGGATATGTTCTGAGACCCTCCCTGTGGGTACTGGAAATGGTGAGTAGTACTGAACCCTATGTGTCCTTTTTTACTTCTTATACATATACACCCATGATAAAGCTGAATTTATAGGTTAGGCACACTAATAGAATATGCAAATTGCTAGCATCACTGTTCTTGTGCTTTGGAGCCATTAGGACTTGAACACAAACACTGTTGTGTTCCAGCTACAGTTGAGCTGATAAATGTGAGCTACTAAGTGACGGACAGGTGGGTAGTGTATACAGCGTGAGTGCACTGGACAAAGGGATGATTCACATATAAGGCGGGACAGTATGCAATTTCATCATGCTACTCAGAATGGCTACGATTTAAAACTTACTGTTTATTTCTGGAATTTTCCATTTAATATATTTGAATCATAGTTGACTGCTGGTAACAGAAACTGCAGATAAGGGGGGGTGTACTGTAACAATAAATGCTATTTAAAAAATAATGTAGGATGGGAGTTCCTGCTGTGGCACAATGTCATCTCTGCAGTGCCAGGATGCAGGTTTGATCCCTGACTGGCATAGTGGGTTAAAGGAAGCGGTGTCGCCACAGCTGCAGCGTAGACCTCAACTGTGACTCAGATCTGATCCCTGGCCTGGAAACTCCATATGCCACAGGGAGGTCAAAAGAAAAAAAAGTTTATGGTGGAATTCCCTGGTGACGTAAAATTAAGGATTCAGAGTTGTCACTGTTATGGCTCAGGTTCTGACCCTGGCCCAGGAACTTTTGCATGGCATGGACACAATAACAACAGCAACAAAAATCTAGGACGCAAAGGAGGTATGTGAAACACTTCATCCTCCTCCAAAAACATATCTGTCTTTGTCTCTTAGAAGTTATTAGTAACAACAACAACAACAACAACAAAATGACATGGTCATTTGGTAGTGACTAAGTTTCTCTTTTTGACCAAACCCTTGTCAGGTTCTTCTGAACCATCTTCTTGTGACTCAGCCCTGAATTTCGGACCTCTGTGTTTGTCTTTGCATGGCCCAATTTTAGAGAGGGATCCTAAATTTAGACGGAATCCCTCACCCTGATACCTGCTCCGGTTCTTCACCCTCCCCAGTTCCCCAAGTGATGTCTGATCACCTGATGTTTTCTTTTATAATTTTGTATCCATTGTTCTATTCCCCCACCTACTCCTGGGCTACAGGTTCCTGATTTTCCTTGTTGTATTTAGAGTTGAGCCTTATCTCTCCCTGACAGCAAGACCCCATTGTAGTAGCCACCTAAATAGAGCCTTCATTACTGTCTTTTAACAAAGTGTCATGAATATTTTTTTCTTTAGCAGTAGGCGGATTAATGCTTCTTTAAAGAATGTCCACATTGTAATTATCTGAACTATGAATATGTTAGTATACATGGGAAAGGGTTATTATATTTGCAGATGGAATTAAGTGTGCCATCAGCTAACCTTAGAATGCGGAGTTTACCTTGGATCATCTGGGTAAGATTCCAGTGTTCTTACAAGCGACCTTAAAAGGGAAAGAGGGAGGTAGATGAAAACCAGAAAGATTGCAGAATGAAAAAGACTCAGCCTGTGTTTGCTGGCTTGGATGATGGAAGAAGGGCCCTCAGCCAAGAAATACAGACAACCTCTAGAAACTAGAAAAGATCAGGAAACAAATTCTTTCCTGAATTCTTCAAAACAACACAACCCTGCCTGTACCTTGATTTTAGCTCAGTGAGACTATTTTGACTTCCGTACTACAGAACATTAAGCTAATAAATTTGTGTTCTTTTAGGCCCCTAAATTTATAATAATTATTCATAGCAGCTGTAGAAAACTAATACCATCTTCATGTGGTTTTACTAAAATCAGAGACCAATTTAGAACAGTTTTAAGGCCTCTGAAGAGGAGACAGAACACATGAGTTTATACTGGTAGGAAGGTTGCATTGATTGGCAGTTTTTTCACTCTTCCCTCTATTTAGTGAAGTTCCTTTCCCTAAAAAAAGCAGGGTATAATTTACTAACCTTTGCCTTTAGATTTGCGCATGTGACCTACTTTAGTCAGTGGTGGCTCTAATAAGGCCTTTACTGGCCTTGGAAGCTTCCCCTGCAATCTGGCATCACCTCCTCTAGTCCAAGACGAGGACAAGTATCACAGGGAACGAGGCAAACAGCAGGAGTCAAGCTCAGCCTAGATCAGCCAACCCCAGCTGATCGTCAAACATATGAAAAAAAAATAAGATTGATGTTTTAGCCATTGGATTTTGCAGTACTTTTATGCTGCCATAGCAAGGTTTTCTAGCTCCAGTTTAAGACATTTTGTTCTGTGTTGTTTTCAAATGATAAAGTGATGCATCATAGCAACTGTCATGCAGTAATGGCCAGCTTTTCACTTGGATGCCTAAATCCAGAAGCTGCTGAAGCCTAGTTTTTCCCACCAAGGTTCTTCCCTGAGCTGACAAACTACAGTTTTCCTACTTTAGAAAGGTCAGACTTTTATTAAACCTAAATGCCCTCAAACATACTGTGAGGATCTTAAATCTATATTTTCTGAGGTTTGGCAGAAAGTATGCTATTTTAGTCAGTATTTAAATGTCATATATGTTCCATAATCCTCTCTGCTGAGATCCTGGATGTCTGCCTATGTTATATATATATGTATGTGTGTGTGTGTGTGTGTGTGTGTGTGTGTGTGTGTGTGTGTATTCCTTCTGATAAAGCTTCTGAAATGAAGTGGTTCCAGCAGCCAGGGAACAAATGTTTTTGCTATTATTGATTAAGCATGGGGAATGGAGGAACATTTTAAACAGTTGCAAAATTTCTTTTTAGTAGTAGGGAAAGAAAAGACCTTTACCATTTGTCTGTTTCTTCCCATGTTTTATTCAGCTCTGGATCCACTATAAGATCATTTACATAGATGAGATAAACTGTTAAGACACAGCTTTGCCCCCAGATTTTGTGGTGTGTGTCTATAATGCTGCTGTTCTGCTCTTTCCCTTGAGAGAGATAAAGAGAATGAAAAATGAACAAGTAGATTGGGGAAAACTTAATCATAGTTCTTACATTTTTCTACTGTGCTCCTATATTCGGTAATTTTTAAAAGACTTAACATGCTCTAAACCTGAGCTTCTTAAATTACTAAACACTTTCCAAATTATATACAGCAACAAGAGAAAATGATATGCATATAACAAAAGATATGGCAAGTTCAGATTAACTATGGGATTTTGAAATTCTGGGTTTCTCTTCTTCTAAACAATAAACCCCATGAAGACAGGATCAGATCTATGTTGATTGGTTGTGCCTGTCCACAGTGATTAGCACAGGGCTTGAAGCATATATCAATGATCAATAAGTGTTTGGTTTGGTGGATTAGACTCCATGAAAGACCGAGTTGTACTTTAGGTACTGTAGGCCGTTTATGTGTGGTACAAGAAAATGTTCACTAAAATGGAGGGTCTACCAACTATATTTTAGGTAGGATTCCCTCTTGTCTTGAGAAGTTAAAGAATGTGGCTGTATAATTGGAAAAACAGAAGAGTGTATAAGGAGAGGGTTTATAACTGGGTATGAAACTTGGGAAGAACATAAGCTACTTTCAGCTTTTGCCCATATTGACCCTTTGAGGAGCCATTTCAAATTGAAAGTCACAATTTCAAAGAGAGTTATGTAGTTGCAAGTGAACACAAATTCGTAATTGGTGATGAGCAGGGGTTTGCTATTCAAGAGTTCAATGATAACAACTTTAGAGGATGTTTTAAAAATGTCTGATTTATATGTAATGTAAAACTTGTGGCAGGTGAACTGTATCAATTTATACTCTAAGTTATAAACTGTAGAGAGACAAGGACAACAAAGTTGGGTTCTCTTCAACACTTTCCATTCTAGCACATAAAGAGGACCTCTTTGTGTGTAGGATCCAAGGATAAATTTAAAGCTTTTCTCATTGTCTATACAAGAAAGATGACATATCCTGAAAGACATCCAGTATGTTGGTATTGCACTGGCTGACTGTGTATTAGATCAGACAGCAAATTAGATATTGATATAACTATTTTGAACAGTCAATAAGCTTTCTGATGATTGATATCTTTGTGCTGCCTGGTAATATCAATGCCGACATTTAGAAACTAGAAAAAGGAACTGTAATATAATCTTCTCTTTGTGGAATCCTTAAATATAAACAAAGCTCACAAGTCTCATTACCTTAGAGAGCAGGATTTACAGAGTTGACTTTCACAAGAACAAGGGGAGAGAAAATTAAAACATCACCCTTTTCTTTGTGTACAAAACTGTCCTTCCAGCCACCCTTCAATCTGATTAGTGGATGAAGCAGTCCAGTTCTTTAAAGTTCTTCTTGGATGAGGAAAAAAAATGTGGCTAACAGAAGCAATCAGAAAAAGTATATCTTAGACAGGAAAAATAAACTAAATGCAGAGTAAATGGTTCATTTCATTAGGTGACTGTTTTTGGTAGGACATTTGCCTTAAAACTAAGTGCCCAGAAAACCGCAAAATATATCACTGTCCACTTCTAAATAACATTTTCTGAAATGTAATCAGGAAAGTGGAAGATTATGAAAAGAAAGCACTGCGATTTATACAATGGCCTCTGTTTTACTTCTCTTATCCTCTCTCAACCTCCGTTGTATCTTTCATGAGGAATATTTCTCCAAGGTTAATCAAGCAAATAATCAATTAGAACTTGTTTATTTATGTATTTATTTATTCAGCAAATATTTTGGAAATGCCAATTATGTGTGGCATTGTTATAGACAATGTGAAACAGCAGTGTGCAAAGTAGATACAAATATTTACCCTCACAGAGCATACCTTCTGGTGAGAGAAAGCATATTATTAACAAATGAAATACATAGGAGGTCTATTGTGATTAGTGCTAAGCAGGTAAATAAAGTTGATAAGGAAGTTAGGAAATGTCATGAGGTGAGGTTTGCTGTTCTGAATATCAGATAAATATATGGTACCCAATTACATTTGAATTTCAATTTTTTTAAATGAATATTTTAGTATAAATATATCCCCCGTATTACTAAGGGAATAAAGGTAAAGGCGGTTGAACACGTGCTCATAATGGATTTGGTGAAAAAAATAATGTTATAGTCTGGTATAGGTGTTGGAGAATTAGAGGAAATCTTCACAAATTGAGAGAAACATAAGGATATAAAGGACGCAAGTAGAATTTTTTAGATGTGAAAATTAAAATGCTAGTATTTTTAAAATTTCTGAAAGGAAAACTACACTATATGGTATTAATGGCAGATAAGACATTCTGGAGAAGAGATTACATACTTTGTAGACACAACAGAAAATATCCCAAATTAAAAAAAATCACAAATAGAAAAAAAAATGAGTAGGTAATCAGTGAGCTGTGGCAAAAATAGAGCACCTGACATAAATATAATTGGAGTCCTTTAATAGAAGGAGGCAATAAATAAAGGAAAAGAAACAATGGCTGAACAATCTCAAATTTTACAAAAATGATTAATTCATAGATATTAAGAATCTCAATAAAACATAAGCATAAGAATCATGAAGAAAACTACTTCAAAGGACATTGTCATCAAGATGCTTAAAACCAGTGATAGAATATTTTAAAGGTATTTAGAGCAAATTGATAGATACCCTGTTTAAGGCCAAGGATAGGAATTAGAGCAGATTTCTAATCCAATGTAATGCAGGCCAAAAGACATAGGGTGTTGCATTATTTTTTATTATAAATATGCCATGCTGAGAGAAAATAAAAACAAAATCAAACAAAATAAAATAAGAGCCCTGATTACCTATACGTCTATACCCAGGAAAAATACTTTTTAGCATATAAAGGAGAAATAAACATAGTTGCAAATATACAAGAGCTTAAAGGACTAACACGAACCAGTACCACCAAAAATATTGAATGAAGTCCTTTAAAGAGAAGGAAAATGATATCAGATGGAAATGTGGTGATACATAAGGCAGATACTTGGGGAGTTTCCATCTTGGTGCAGCGGAAACAAGTCCAGCTAGGAACCATGAGGTTGAGGGTTCGATTCCTGGCCTTGCTCAGTGGGTTCAGGATCATGAGCTGTGGTGTAGGTTGCAGATGCAGCTGGGATCTGGCTTTGCTGTGGCTGTTGTGTAGGCCAGCAGATGTAACTCCGATTCAACCCCTAGCCTGGGAACCTCCATATGCCATGGGTGCAGCCCTAAAAAGCAAAAAGAAAGAAGAAGGAAGGAAGGAAGGAAGGAAGGAAGGAAGGAAGGAAGGAAGGAAGGGAGGGAGGAAACGAGCAAGCAAGCAAGCAATCAGATTATTGGAAATGGTAGCTATATGCATAAATATGAAGACTTTTAAAATTTAAACCTTTTGAAATAATTTATTGTGTAAAGTGAAAAATAACAACCATATTCTAGATAACAATATTTACAATCTATATAGAATTAAAGTTTGTGACAAAAGTAGCACGTAGGCCTAGAGGGGAGATAAAAGTTTCCTCTAGTGAGATGCTTATATTATACCTGAAATTCAAATTTTGACTGTGATAGCAGTTTTAATGATAGCCCTAAAGAGTCTTATTTCTGGTAGCCACAGGGCTGTTATTGTTGAAAATCAAGTGTGATTTTTATTCTTAATATCTTCAGTATTATAACAGTTGAATTCAGTGTCTTCTAGTTTCTCAAGTGAAGATTAAGGCATTACTCAGGAAAGAATTAAAGCCTTAAACTCAAAATGCGTGTATTTGACCCAGATGAAACTAACAGTATTAAATCTCTTAGTCACTCTGAGGCTCCCGTAGAAGCAGAAGAAGCTTTTCCTCAAAGGGTCAAGGAGACTAGACTTCCTTATGTTGAAAAACTGTGCGATAATGTAATCATGAAAGGGGATGCTCGTTTTCCTCAAGACCCACTGCAACCATCCCTTTTTCACTATATCCATAACTAGGATCACATCTTATCATACTTCAGTAGGATAGGTATTCCTTTTCACTACATTCCAGGAGAAAAAATAAATAGCTTACACATTAAGAGATTTAAAGACCTTTCCAATATATAGCCTCAGAAATCTGAGCAACGTGTACACATGTAGATTTTAAATGTGTTAGACCAAATAGGGCAGTATATAATACTAGGTTAGGCTGAATTCATTGATATGACTACACCTAATAGAGGTTCCAGATTTAATGCATCAGTTTGTGCAGCTGGATGTGGCTGTTATAACCATTTACTTTGTTGAGTGAATATAAACTAAACCATAACATCTATTTAATGAGACAGATGCCAGAGCTTCCCTGACATGAAATGAAAAGAAAAATCAAAGGCCCCAAGAAAATCCAAAGGGACATAGAAATGTTGTACTAGGTTTGTTATGTGTGACCTGCACACCCATCCTACAACCATAATCCATGAGGAGGTCTAGAAAGTACTCTTCTCACTAAAGCGTTGATAAATACGTTAGTGACAAGAGCATTTCTGAAAGGCTCTGTGGCTGCTCTTCACTGTAGGCCAGGTGTGACTGTGGGAGATACCACCGATCAGATGGGTTCCCTGGTCCCCCCCCACCAAAAAAAAGAATCCCAGAATAGTAGAGGCCAGGCAGCAGCACTTAATCATTAAAGGCAAGGTGGTCACATCAACCATAAAGGGAAACAGGGGCATGCCAGTAATTAGAATGCATTGACCTGCAGAGATCTTTAGTGGTGGCTAATTGATCACAGTGTCCTAGGAGTGAAATAAATGGACAGCCTAATAGCATATTGCTTTATTTACATAATAGGAAAAACTCTAAGTCTAGTAACAAGAAACCTGACATGGATTGCCAAAGTGGAGAATTATGGCCTCTCAGCCAGTTTCCAGACTTGTCTGTTCACAGACCCTAAGCCTCTTGACTGCAGGAGTTCTGGACACTGGGTGATTGCTGAAAGTATACACTGTAAATCTTCCTCCAAGATTTTCCCTAAGAGATCATCAGCATTTACTAGAGTGACTTTGGGGGGAAACATTCAGATCTTTCAGGGATTCCTAGATGCTGCTACTGAACTGAGACTTACTCCTGGTGACTTGAAATGCCACTGTGGCCCCCCAGCAAAATAGGGGCTTATGCTGGCCAGGTGCAATCTCAAGTCTGAGTCACAGAGGTCCTGAGAGGTTTGAAGATGCACTGTGGTTATTTTCCCAGCTCCTGAATATGTAATTGGAATAGACATACTTGACAACTGGCAGAATACCCACATTGGTTCTTTAACTCATGTGGTGAAGGTCATTGTGGTGAAGGGGCTAAACAGAAGTCTTTTAAACTTCTTGCCAAGATAGGATAGTGAACCTGAAGCAATACCATATCCCAGGCAGAGTTGCAAAATTCCACTATGAAGAATTGAAAGAAGTAGAGATAGTAATAGAGGAAGTAATATCTACTGTATTCCCCTCTGAAGAATGAGTTTTGTCTGTGCAGGAATCTAATGGAGAATGACAGTGAACTATTACAGACTTAATCAAATGGCAATTCCAATTATCATTGGTATACCAGATAAAGTATTTTACTGGAGCAAATCAGTGTAGCCCCTAGTACATGGTATGTTACTGTTGACCTAAGTTATGCATTTTTCTTCATACCAGTTTTTAGGTAGGACCAAAAGCAATTTACATCTACCTGCCTGGGCCAACAATATAGAGTTGCATCAGAATTAAATGTTCTAATGATCTTTAGCATCTTTATTGTCTGCTGAAATCTTGACCAGCATGACAGTCTAAAACCATCGTATTGGTCCAATATATCAATACCATTTTCCTGATTATACCTAATGAGCAAGGTACAAATAAGTTGCATGAATAGCTGCTTTGGACTCCTTTGACACTACCTTCTGCAACGTTGTACCCTGTCCCTAAGTTCAATCCTTTGGATTTATGGAGGGTTCCTTGAAACAAAATAACTAAGGAAGAATAAACTTGAGCCTACTATAAAAATGGGTCACATGATATGTTGTGACCACCCCAATATGGAATGCTACAGCAACATTAACCCATTCAGGGATGACCCTGAAGATCACTGGCGAAGAAAAATTTTCCCAACAAATAGTGAATTTTGTTCCTCAGTATATTTTGAATGAGGGTTGGGCAGAAAGATCTGTGATGATTTATGGGCAGTTCATATGGGTTTGGGTGGATGGCCATGTGCTCAGAAGAAATAAGATTGGAAGATTGGCAAGAATTAAGTTTTGGAAGAAGTATGTGGATAGATCTTTCAGAATAGACCCAGATTGTAAAAATAGTTGTGCTCTGGTTGTCACCAGAGGGTATTCACTGCAGAGGAAGTTTTTAATAATCAGGATGAACAAAATAATAATCTCATCTACCAACAGCCAAAACCAATATTGAGTCACTGATGTGGCACTATTTCATGGGTGTAAGTACTTGGGAATATATCTGACAAAAAATGTTCAAGAACTGAACACTGAAAACTACAAAACATTTCTGAGAGAAATTTGAAAAGAACCAAATAAGTAGACAAAATGTTTATTCAACAAATACTTCTGAGGCAACTGGAAAATTGTATGTAAAACTACAGCAGTTTTAATCTATACTTAACATCATAGAGAAAAAAAAAAATAACTCCAAATGGATCATGGACCAAAATATAAAACCTAACACTACATAACTCCTAGAAGAAAACACATGAGAAAATTTTGTAACCTTGGGGCAGACAAAGATATACAGCACCAAAAGCATGATCCACAAGACAAAGGATATGTGTGTGTGTGTGTGTGTGTGTGTGTGTGTGTGTTTTGTCTTTTTAGGGCTCCACCCATGGCATGTGGAGATTCCCAGGTTAGGTGTCGAATCAGAGCTTTGGCTGCCAGCCTATACCACAACTACAGCAGCATGGGATCTGAGCCGTATCTCCGACCTACACCACAGTTCATGACAATGCTGGATCCTTAACCCACTGAGTGAGACCAAGAATCAAACCTGCATCCTCATGGGTACTGGTTGGGCTTGTTATGGCTGAGCCATGACAGAAACACCAACAAAGGATTGTTAAATTAGATTTCAACTAAATTAAGAACTTCTGCTCTTTGAAAGACACTGCTTACAGAATGGAAAGACAAAGTACTGGTTGAGAGAGTATATTTGCAAATAGAATGTCTGGTAAAGGACTTGTATCAATGCTGTGAATGGGAAAAAATGAGAGCTGAATGGAATTTGTAGTCCAAATGTGTTACCTTCAGATGGAGAGATTAAACATATTTCAATGCTGAAGTAAAAATCAAGGACAGAGTTTGAAGACGTAAGAAGATGATCAATGAGGAGAGAATGGAGAAGAGTAGGAGAGGTCAGATATTAAAGGTGATGTGTGAGATCAGAAGTGGACACTGGGAGTGTGTTGAGGGCATGGTGATAACAAACCTGTACCAGAGGATGCAGCAGCAGGCTCTACAGCAGGAGGGTGATCAGGTTTGGGCTAAGGAAAGCTTGAGGGCAGGGCAGGAGGGGGATAAGTGTGCCCCTAGAGGCCTGTGAAGGCTTTGCAAGGCCAGGCCTAGAGTTGCCAGTATGGCTGGGAATTGAAAATCAGTATTTGACGTTACCCTTGAGCTCCATGGTCCAGTGTTCTCTAAGACTTAATTTGAGGCATCACAGATCTCATGGACAGCACTTTGGAGCATATTTATATTTTTCTGGCATCTTAGCGTTATGTCTGTAACCCTTCCCATTTCCTCTTCCTACACTACATTTGCTGCTGTGTGGATAACATTCAGCAGGCAGTAATGACACCTGAGTGGACAATCTTGGTTTCTAAATTGTTATTATTGTTAACCACATGATGTCTGGACTCCCTAGAGAACCAACCCTGTCACTTTTCAAGCCTAATTCTAGGGGGAAAAAAAAGAAAAAACTTCACACGTTTTTATAAGGAGCCTTCCTTTGGCTATCTTGATACTTCTCCACAAACTCCTTTTATTATCATAGAAATCATAATAACCCAGGCCCAGTAAAAAAGCTAAAACCAAATAACAGAGAGATCAGGGACTGAGTTTGCCTTTTCTAAGGATCTTTTTTTTTTCTTGACCAAAGTTGATTGAGCCATCGTGATCCACTTCAACACTAAATATCCATTCTCTGTAGAATCTGGTGCCTACATGTTACTTTTGATACAGACGTATCCTCCTAACATTTAACATCCTAAAGAACATACATTTTATATAGCACATCAGAACATTGCCTTCCTAAAAAAAGAATAAGAAGGATAATATACAAAATCCATGGTATAATTTAGAGATTCTTGCTGTATTTAATCAAGTGGAAAAAGAAAAAATAACAGCATTTACGTGAACAAGATAATGATCCAGATGAAAACAAGATAGTCACGGGAAAAATCGTGACTAAATATGACCTAGGAGTCCTCAATGTGTGTTCCTAAATGAAAGGGGCCAATCTGAAACGGCTACACACTGTATGATTCCAACTACATGATATTCTGGAAAAGGCAGAACTGTGGAGAGAGTAAAAAGATGAGTGTTTTTAGGAGTTAGAGGGAGGGCAGGGATGAACAGGTGAAGTATAAAGGATTTTAGGGCAGTGAAAATACTTTGTATGATAGTATACCGCCAGATACACACCGTTATACTTTTGTCAAGACCCCTAGAATGTACAAAATGAAGAGTGAACTCTAATGTAAACTGTGGACTCTGGGTGGTAATGAGACATCAGTGTAGGTTCACTGATTGTAACAAATGTGCCACCTGGAGGAGAATGCTGATGGTGGGGACCTGAGCTTGGGGAGGCCGTGCCTGTTGGGGGGAGGAGAGGAAATGGGCATCTCTCTGCAGTTGCCACTCAGTTTTGCGGTGAAGCTAAAACTGCTCTAAAATATAAAGTCTATTTTTTTTTAAAGTCAACACACGTAACACACACAAAAAACATGACCTAGGGAGGAAAGCAGAAGAGATGGAAATCTTATGCCCTGGGAAAATAAACTTTATTAAAATGGTAAGCTCTCAACTGGCTCCTCCTAGGTATCTGTGACATTAAAGTTTTGACAAATGTACAGAGAAGAGGACTAAATTGGAAATCTAAAGGTTTGGGTTCATATTTTGCCTTGACTGTTAAATTGCTGAGTGACTGTGAACAGGTAATTGAGCCTCAATTTAATTACCTGTATTGTGACCATAATTAAACTTGTGGCATCTACTTGCCAGATAGCAAAATGAGTAAGTTTATTTGGGGGCTTTATAACTTGTAAAACATACTACTCTCATCACCTTGAAGATAATTATCATACTTGTTGTTTCTATTATTGTTGTTAATAGGTAGCTATAAGACAACCAAAATAAGAAATCTTAAAAACGAGAGAGAAGTTCTAAGGTAGTCACCTACTCTGCATGCAGATAAGTGCCCTTCAGTTTTTTAAACTGGTCTATAGAGGACCATTAAAAATATAAGACAGTATTTCAAAGCTGAAGTGGTAGCTCTGTTCTAAATGGGAATGCATGCCTGGCTTCTTCAAATAATTAATCATAAGACAGTTATCAAATTAGCTGAAAACTGTTGTAAGCCCAATCATACTTTAAAAGAATAAGTTTAAATATCAAATAATAAAATGATCTGGTAGACTAAAGTTTTGCTTTCCCTATTTATCTCTTTATATTAACAAAGTTTATACATGATAATAAATTATTAACTAGTTCTTTATCCACCTGATTGAGCATACATGTTATGGTCTGGAACTTAGAGCGTCACTAGGTATATTATAGTCTAGCAAATCCTTGACTCATGGTGGCCGTCATATACGATCATGTGTTTGGCAAAAAGCTTCCACCAAATACACTTTTTAGAGAGAAAGACAGATTTTGAACACTGTTACTGTAATAATATTTCCAAAGTAATAATTTTGGAGCATCTGTTTTGGGGGTAGCTGACATAGCTCTGTATAGCCTTAAAGAAAAACTGAAATGGCTGCTTTACTTTAGGATTTCATGAAATTTAAAATATATTTGTTTTAACTGGGCCTCAAAATAGTTAATATAATACTCTTATAGGCAAAATTACCAAATGTCATTTTCAGACATTTAAGTGCTCTCACCGTAATTGTTATGAGGAAAGAAAATGCTACCATAACTAATGCGGATACAATCAAAATGCTGTATTTAGCCTGCATGAAACTTTTCTTCTGGGAATTATAGAATGCTCTGTCCTATTTAACATAGCATATGGACATAGCATATACTATTATCGTAGTCTTCTTTTTCCATTAAAATGCTAATGAATAAGAAGGGATTTCATTTTTATTAAGGAGGGCAGAGGTACAAGTGTGGGAGAGTGAATTAAAAACAAACCTACTGGGAGAACAGATAAGAATTCTAGACATCTGTGTGATTCTTCCTCCCACATATCAAGCTCAGAATCATACATCCACAGGGAAGAGGGATATTAAAATCCAAAAGAAAGTTGAACCCAAACTTGGAAAGGAATAGCACCAAAAGCGTCTAATAAAAGCAGACAATTATTTTATTTTATTCAGAAAGCAACATTGACTTTCATAAAATTCAGAGGCACACATAGTAGGTGGTTTTGTCTTCTTTTTGTCATTTAAAACAATTTATGAAAAATGCAATAATATTACCATTATTTTCTTTTCATGCCTTTGTTTTTCTTCTCATCCCTCTGTTTTTCCTTACTGACTCTCATTTGGCTAATTCAGTATTCATTACTACTTCCTTTTGCCTGCAGAAATGTTTATGAATCTGATCTTAGTTTAATCTATACCCTAAATCCATACCTCCCTTTCTGGTTTCAGATCCACTCTAGTGTTTCTCTGGTAGAGCCACTCAGACAGGTAAATTAAGGATTCCAAAGTCATCAGATGACTTCATTTTTTATTATTTTTTGTCAGACAATTAGAAACTAGCATTCCTCCTTAAAATAAAAATGCTTTTGTGTTGACACTCAAGTGAATTGTTTGAGAGACTTTGTTAGGATGATCACAAACACAGATGGAGAATCTCAAAGAAATTGTGCTATTTG
Source organism: Catagonus wagneri (assembly GCA_004024745.2). NCBI lineage: Eukaryota > Metazoa > Chordata > Mammalia > Artiodactyla > Tayassuidae > Catagonus > Catagonus wagneri. The sequence continues at coordinate 1,405,658 of PVHT020000885.1, read as the reverse complement.
TGATGGTCTTACTGGTGACAGGAAAATAACCTATTGAAAAACTAGATGTCGGAGTTCCCATCGTGGTGCAGTGGTTAGCGAATCCGACTAGGAACCATGAGGTTGCGGGTTTGATCCCTGGCCTTGCTCAGTGGGTTAAGGATCCGGCGTTGCCGTGAGCTGTGGTGTAGGTTGCAGATGCGGCTCGGATCCCACATTGCTGTGGCTGTGGCGAAGGCTGGCAGCTACAGCTCCTGTTAGACCCCCAGCCTGGGAACCTCCATATGCCGCAGGTGCGGCCCTAGAAAAGGCAAAAAGACAAAAAAAAAGAAAAACTAGATGCCCCAACTGGATATGCACAAGCAGGTCAACATTTTAGAACTATATACTGTTCTTAGAATTGCTAAACAGTAACAATTCCAAGAAAACCCCAAAACTCTCATATTTAAAATACCTACTTAAAAAGGAACAGTGATTTTAAAACAAATCTTCAAGTACCCTTTTACACTTGAAACTAAAGGTTTTTAAAATACAAATTAAATGATTTGCATATCCAAATGTATTATCATATGGATGCCAAAATGAAGTCCAATATAGAGAAATGCCTTTTCTCTTCCAATATATTCTTATCCTATATTAACTCTCTTGGGAGTAGATATGTAGGTTAATGCTAGTTCTGAAATAAGAAAACAGAACTATCTTACATGAATCATTCCTATCCCATCTCTGACTATTCAGCAAATCTCTATTTCTTTCAATTGCTTTCTGTTACTTCCTATTCCCACTGCCATTTCCTTACTGAGAAATCACCCATAATTCATCCTACTGCCAAGAGACCTCTAAAACTGAAGACTAGTCTTTACATTCTCACTGTTGGAGAAGACACCTACCCCTGTCATTGAGAAGAAGCTATTTTATGCTGCAAACTCTAGCTCCCCAAATCATTTTCGATTGGCATGATGCTTTATATCTCACTTTATACTTCAGAAAATATGAATTTTTTCCAAGTTTCCTATATATTATATTCACTTTATACTTTAATGTTTTTGCACTCTTTGTTACCTCTTTCCAGAGTATTTTTCTATTCTTTCTCTTAAGTAAATAAAAATATTATGTTCAGAGTCCATCAAAGCATTGAGCTTCATTGCAGATAATAGCTCTCCCATGTGTATGCACACATCCTCTACCTTACCTTTATAAAATGTATATGAGCTTTTTTTTTTTTTTTGCATTATTACCCAGTAGACACAAATGTTCACAACAACCACTCCTACTGTGAGTTTCTGAAAGAAAAACATGGTGTGTTATTCATATTTCTATCGTTGCAATAAAATAAGGCTTATATGTAGAATAAATAAGATGAGATACAGGAAAAATGTAGAAATATGAGAGGGATAGGCAAATGCTACTGTATTGGAAACCTAAAGAAAAGAAGAATGATGGCATCTTAGAATAGAAGGAACCATAGTTTTGGAAGGCTCAGTAGATTATAATTTTTAAACATTATACTGCCCTCTTTGGGTTGAAACCATTCTGTGAGAGTTTGTATTAAAAAGCCATCTGCTAATTGCTGACCCAGCTGAGATAAGTGAATTCCTTTCCTCTGATATCTTAGGATACCTTCCTGTATTAATTAGGGTAGAAAGGCCCACAGTTAATGGACTATTCAAGATGTTCTGACTTGAATGGATTTGACCATTGTGTGAAGTACCTTTAAGTGCTCTCTCTGGTTGTATCTTAGTTCCAGCTCATTTGACTTTTCCGTGCTTTCTCCACTTTTGTAACAAAAACAACAGCAACAAAAACCAGTCTGTCTTTTCATTTGAATTGTATTCAATGTCGCATTCTTATTTTCAAAGGCATATTTGGGATGTTGGCTTACCAGATGGTAGATATATTTTAATATTTAGCTTATTTAGAAGTAGTTAGGAAATATAACACTATTTATTGGTAAGTATCAGATTAAATAGGATAGTCACTCAATTGAGAATATTTATATATTTTCATCTACATCCATATAGTGTTATGTTATTATAATATGAAATTTAAAAAGTAAAATTATTGATACTCTAAGTGTAACGAACTGATTATGAAAGATCCATACTTGATAGTTGGCTATTTTTTTATCAGATTTGATTTTAGAATTAAGTTTGTGAGTGACTTGAAATTGTAAATACAATATTAAATTAGGTAAAAAGATAAAATCCAATAACACCTGGCATATAGTAAGTCCTCTGTGTGTGTGTATTTAAAATTATTAAATGAAGGACTGTATTTTATAGTTTTAATAATTGTCTCAAGTACATTTGAAAATAAACATTTAAAATATGTCTTAATCCAGAGTTTCAGTTAAAGAGAGCAGAAAATAAATTTCCCAATTGTTTCAGTTTCTCAAGGAACTTTTAAAGAATTGCTCTACATTTTCTAAGAAACTTTAATGCCCCATAAGGATATTGCCCTTAAATGCAGTTTATTTTCATTAAACTGAAAATGTTTTAAATACATTATTAAACTACTGTTAACTAAGAACTCAGTGCTTGACAATGAAACTGTGTGTTTTTGAACTTGAAGTTTTGCTATAGTCAAGTATATATTTAATCTGTCAATCATTTATCCATCCATCCAGTCATCCATCTACCCATCCATCCACCTATCCAACATACATATATCCAGTACGGACTATGAAATTGATGAGTCAGTACTAAAGATTATATGATAAATCAATTTAGGTTTTATCCTCGAAAAAACTTACACTCCAGTAGGGTAAATAAAATGCGTATATAATCACAGTGGCATGTGATATTCGTTTATAAATGTAAATATGAGATGCTATGAAATACCAAGAATGGTAGATTTCTTTCTCATGGGAGAATAAAGGAAATTTTAATGAAGAAAATAGTGCTGAGATTTAGCCTTAAAAACAAACGCTATGACTATGAAAACATGGGGAAATAAGATGAGAACATTACACATAGGAGAAAGGGCTCCCAGGTATATATAAGTGCATAGCATTCAAGTTGGCTGGTGTGCACTGTGCTCTAGTGAGGTTCTCAACAATAAGGTGAAAAGGAATATGTGATCCGATTTTAGAGGTTATCTCTTTGGTACTTTCCTACTATCATACTTACACTGATTCTTCAAATGCAGTCCAGCATTTTTATTTAAATATGTCCCTTTCCACCTTTCCTTCATCTCAGATTTTTATGTCAATGGCATTATTCAAAAGTTACTTCCTTCTTTAATCTGTTCTTTATGAAGACAAAGGAGTGGCACAGTGAGGGTGAGGCAGAGCAGTTTATTTTTGTCGCAACCCATTTTACACCAGGCAGTGTTTTTTCTTTTTTTTTTTTTGAAGATCTAGTGAGAGCTCAGCACTGTGTCATTAGCATTAGCATTTGGGGAAGATAAAGGAGGTCCTGAATTTAGTAAGCTAGTGACTGTTAGGGCAGACAAAATTCACTCAGGAAGAATTTAAAAAATAACAATTTTGAGAGGGAATGATATTGCTTTCCAGAATGGTTTACCAAGAAGGGGTTTTTCTAGGTACATGATATTTTGAGTTAAAGATAATAACTATTTAATTTATTCATAATTTTTTGTCCTTTTTTTTCAATCTTTTTAGGGCTGCTAACCATGGCATATGGAAGTTCCCAGGCTAGGGGTCGAATTAGAGCCATAGCCACTGGCTACATCACACCCACAGCAATGCCAGTTCCCAGCTGCATCTGTGACCTATGCCACAGCTTGCAACATTGTTGGATACTTAACTCACTGAGTGAGGCCAGAGATCGAACCCGAATCCTTATAAATACCAATTGGGTTTTTAACCTGCTGAGCCACAAGAGGAACTCCTATTCACAAATAGTTTTAAGTACCTATCATGTGCCAGACACTGTTCCAACTAGGGGAGATAGAATAGTGAATAAAAACACATAAAAATTTGCCTCCCTCCTCATGAAGACTTAATTGAAATGGGGAAACTCAGAGAATAAACTATAGACAAATACCCTGTATACTTTATTAGATAGTGATAAGTGCTATGGAGGAAAATCTTCCATAGGTAAGAGAAGTTGAGAGAAAAATGTCTCAGAAATTGTAAGAAACGAGAATGGTTGGGGGAGTTCTTTCTTGTGTGGCGATGCAAGCAAATCCTCGAAGACAGAAAAAGAGTGAGTCATAGTGGAATATTCCAGACAAAGGTATCATTAAGTCCAACAGCCACTGGACTTGGTTGTCCAGGGGAAAGGACAGAGGGCAGTGTATCTGGAACTGGGAGAGAGAGAGAGAGCAAGCTAGCATACGCTAGAGGGGGAGTGCCAGGGAGGTGACAGAAGATCCTGGAGGCCTCATAGGCCATGACAAGGATTATAGCTTCTACTTGAGAGAGAGAGAGAAGACCCTGAAGGGCTCTGAGAAGAGTGGAGCCAGGATCTCTACATTTAAAGGAATCCCTTTGTTCACTGTGGAGAGCAGAAAATAGGGTAGGTGTTTGAGAGCAATTCTGAGTGAGAAAAAATATTTTGGCAAAGTAAAGGGGCTAAAGCAAGAGTTCACAATCAGTGGGGGTACAGGTCCCAGGAAAAGATCTCCCAACAATACATATGCACACAAAGCACTGACAGTTTGGTCTTAATTTAGCTCTTAACAAAATATGCAGCATGAATAATGAATATGTATGCACGGATATTAATAAAATCTACATTCTTTAAGTGCATACTGATCTTAAAAAGAGTATTATATCATTATGAATCATTGTAATCAATGGATTCTATGAGAACAATTCCTACAGTATAAGAGGCCTATAAGTTTTTGTTATTCAAAAAGTGTATGCTATTAAAATTGGAAGTCACCATTGCTGAAGGAGAGGACTTGACCTCTGGGTGGATTTTTTACTTTATTTTCAAAACGAAGACATGAGAAGTGGCCAACTTGCTGGAGTAAGTCAGTAGATTAGCCAGGGTTTATAGATTTCTTGCTGTATCCAAACTGTTCTTTGCATCCCTCATTGCAGGGATTAAATATCGTCGTAGAGGGTTAGGGAAACCTACGAAGATAACTGCAGAGGTGGCTCAGAAATCACTGCTATTGTATCGCACTCTCTTAAACCTCAAGATCTGATAGCACTGGAGGTCTTAGAATTTTCCCAAAGCAGTAATATACATACATTAGAAATAACCTATAACCTCTCCTCCATATATCTTTCTCATTGTAACTGAGTTACACAAATACGGGGAAAGAATTGAAATCAAACACACACACATGATTTTACACATAACGCTAAAAAGTGCTGTTACTGATTGTTCACACTATGCTTCATAGTTCCTTGTGGACTTGAAGAATAAAATATATTTTAAAATGCTGCTCTCTTTATTATCTTCCAGGATTGTCTGAAAATCAGTAAGCTGATGATAAATTACACTGGAAAGCATTATTAATTTTTCTCGGTTGGAGATAAAAAAAACTTGGTGGAACATTGGTAGCCTTGATTACATTTAAAAAATGATCAACCTCTCTATTATTTCAATACATGTATAGGTATTAGGTATATGAACTTTTGTTAGTAATTAGGTTAAAGCATCAGGTTGTTGGTCAGAACTAAGAAGTTACGTTTATCTATAGCTTCATTTTACAGTTATCCCAGCCTCTACTTTCTGCCACTGTCCACTAAAATAAATCACACTGTAAGTGGTATCAATATATTTCTCTTTCCCAGAGAGCTCCCTTTACCATGGCATGTCCTCTATTTCAAGGTCAGTGCATTAATGACAGCACATTACCCTGGTGAGTCAGTCCAGCCCCTTAGCTTGCAAAATGTTGAAATTTTGCTGGAAGCAGTTCTTGAATTAATTGTAACTATTTGGACAGTTCAGACGTAAATGATCCCATCCGAATTTGCCAAATTGGACTTTTTAGAAGAAAGGAAAGCCCCTTTTCAGTGCTAGGCTGTAGTCCAATTTGCTCTAGAAATGATCACAGACTTCAGCTTTCTCTCTTGCCTCCTGAATCGCTTGAGGCACAAGACAGGGTAATCCTCCCTATTATTGCTCATGCTCTCTTCTTCGTCTCCTGACACTGGAAGCTTTTCTGTTTGTCCAGAATGATCAAATTAATTTCTGTCTACACCTCAACTTGTCTTCTTTCAAAGCTCCACTTTAATTAGAAATGGATCTTTGTATTAGACAAGCAACAAAGACAGCAAGATAGAGGAAAGGGTTGATGAGAATCTGTCCACATTATTTACCAAATGGTTCAGTATTTCCAAGCAGCTGATGACAGACCAGTCATCAATCCAAATTCATTTCCAGAGAGACACATAAAAACTTTACCACTTAACAGAGCTCAAAATATGCACCTGTCTCTCTGACTAAAGTGCAAGCGGAGACTATTCTGCTGATGCTGAAAATCTTCACCAATCTTTCACATTGGGTATCACCATCCGATGCTAATAATACTGTTGATGTTTCTAATACTTGTTTAGAGTGGAAATTTTTTATTCATGTTTGAGTCATTGAGGTTTTGTGTAAAAAGCCAGATCATGGGAAAAAAAATATGTGTAAACACATATGTGTACATACATGGATTCATATATAACAGTAGTGGAGTTTACGTGTCCAAACTAAAAATATACTCACATATCTTCTGCATTTCTTCTTAATTGCTTAAACACTCTGGCTTCTCATTAGTAGGCAGTTTATCATTTTCTTCTTGAGAACCCTTCTCCTTGTACTGCGAACACTTACACAGTTTAACAAGGGGTTATTCTGGACTTCCACAGTCAAATGCTGAGAAAACTAGGGTGTGAATAGCTTCTTGCTATCACAACTTCTTGCTGTTGCACAGTGTGTGGCACAGTCTAATTTTTGCCACGCCCAGGCTCACCGAACATGGTCACCTTTTACTGAGGCTCTCAAAAGGCAGTTTTCCCCAGGCATAGTCCCACAAGAATATATTCAGCTGATTTTGACAAAGGTATAAAGGCAACATAATGGTGCAAAGACATTCTTTTCAACAAGTGATGCTGGAACGATTGGAAATCTATATACCAAAAAAAAAATCTTACATAGACCTTAAATCTTTCAAAAATTAACTCAAAATGGATCACAGGTCTAAATATAAAATATAAAGCTATAAACGTCCTAGAAAATCATGGAGGTAGGTAATCAAAGGTAGTCTTTGGCAATTACCAAATCAAAGGTAATCTACATGACCTTGGGTTTGGCAATGATTTTCAGATATAACAACAAAAGCACAGTCCATGAAAGAAAGAATAGATAAACTGGATTTCATTAAAATTGAAAAATTCTGCTCCTTAAAAAACAGTCAAGAGGATCAAAAGACAAGTCACAGACTGGGGGAAAATATCTGTAAAAGACACGTCTGATAAACGATTGCTATTCAGAATTTACAGAGGATTCCCACAATTCAACAATATGTAAACAAACAACTTGATTAAAATATGGGCCAAAAACTTAACACCAAAGAAGATATACAGGAATAAATAAGCATGTGAGCCAAAGAATATATACAGGAGGTAAATAAGCATATGAAAAAATGCTCCACATTACATATAATCAGGAGAATGCAAATTAAACAACAATGATATACCATTACACACCTGTTAAAATGGCACTATCCAGGACACTGACAACACCAAGTGCTGGTGAGGATGTGGAACAACAGGAACTCTCATCTGTTGCTGGTGGGAATGCAAAATGGTACAGACGACTTGGGAGACTTGTTTGGCATTTTTCTACGAAACTAAGCATACCATATCGTATGATCTAACAGTCATGCTCTTGGGTATTTACTCAAAGGAGTTAAAACTTTATGGCTACATGAAGACATGCAGACACATGTTTATAGCAGCTTTATTCACAATCACCAAAACTCAGAAGCAACTTAGCTGTCCTTCAGTAGGTGAAAGGATGAATCAACTATGATAATTTCACACAATATATATTTTTCAATGCAAAAAAGAAACGAGCTATGAGTTCGTGAAAGGTCATCAGTACTACAATACTCGTAGAGGAAAACATAGGCAGAACTCTTTTTGATGTAAATTTCAGGTCACCTAAAATAAAGGACATAAAAGCAAAAAAAACAAATGAGACCTAATTAAAAGCTTTTGCACAGCAACGGAAACCATAAACAAAACAAAATGATAGCCTACATAATAGGAGGAAATATTTGCAAAGGATGCCACTGACAAAAGAGTAATTTCCAGAATATATAAACAGCTTACATAGTTCAACATTGAAAAAAAATTTGATTAAAAATGAGTTCCCATTGTGGCTCAGCAGAAATGAACCTGATTAGTATTCATGAGGATGCAGATTCGATCCTTGACTTAACTCAGTGGGTTAAAGATCTTGCATTGCTGTGGCTCTGGTGTAGGCTGGCAGCTACAGCTCTGATTATAACCCTAGCCTGAGAACTTCCACATGCTGTGGATGTGGCCCTAAAAAATAAATAAATAAATAAACAGAAGTACTAAATAGACATTTTTTTCCAAGGAGGAAATGCAGATGGCCGACATGCCCATGAAAAATGCTCAATTTATCATTAGTCATCAGGGATATGCTAATTAAAACACAATGAGATATCATCTCAGCCTGTCAGAATGGCTGTCATTAAAAATAGCAAATGTTGATGAGGATATGGAGAAAAGGGAACCCTCTTAAACTGTTAGTGAGAATGTGAATTGGTGCAGCCACTGTGGAAAACAATATAGAGGCCGTCTCAGAACCTAAAAACAGAACTATTGTATGACTATCAGACAAATACAAAGATACTACTTTGAAAGGATACATGCACTCCGATGTTCACAGTAACATTATTTACAATAGCCAAGATATGGAGGCAATCTAAGGGTCCATCAGCTGATGAACTGATAAAGAAGGTGTAATATATATGTAAAGGAATACTACTCAGCAATGAAAAAGAATGAAATTTTGCCATTTGCAACAACATCGATGGACCTGGAAGGCATTTTGCTAAGTAAAATAAGACAGAGAAAGACAAATATATATGATATCTCTTATACATGGGATTTAAAAATTAAAACAAACCAATGAATATAACAAAAAAGCAGAGTCATAGATAAACTTGTGGTTATCAGTGGAAAGAAGTGGGGAGGGGCAGTACAGGGATGGGTTGGGAGTGGGAGGGTCAAAATAGTGGGTACAAGATAGGCTCAAGGAGGTACTGTATAACATTACATGGGAATATAGCCAACATTTTATAAAAACTGTAAATGGGAAGTAACCTTTGGAAATTGTATAAAAAGTTAAATAAAGAGAAAGATCATGGAGGAAACTTAAATGCATATTACTAAGTGAAGGAAGCCAGTTGAGAAGGCTACATACTGTATGATTCCAACTCTATGACCTTCTAGAAATGACAAAACTATGGAGATCATAAAAATATCATTTGGTTACCAGGAGTTGGGGGTAAGAGGAAGGATCACATGGGCAGAGGATAGAGGATATTTAAAGCACTGAGAATATTCTCTGTATTACTAAATGTGTCTTTCATGTTGTTATGAATTTGTCCAAACTCTTAGGTTGTACAACAACCAATGAACCCTAAGGCAAACTATGGACTTTGGACTACTAATGACTAATTATTAGTCAGCGTAGGTCATAGGTTGTAACAAATGTACTGGTCTGGTGGGCGATGCTGATAATGGTAGAGGCTAAGCAAGTATGTGGGCAGTAAAATCTCTTTACTTTCTGGTCAACATTGATGGGAACCTAAAACTGCCCCCCCCACCAACCACCAAATGAAATGTATTTAAAAATGTAGATTTTTTTTTTTTCTGTTCAGGAATACATACACCTGCCAAGTGTCCCGGGGACACTGAGATGACAGTAAGAGCTTAGGGAGAGGTCCAGCTTCCATGCCTCTTCACCTGAGAATTGGTTGTCTCCCCCATATGCCACCATGAGACTCCAACCTGCACAGTTAGGGTGACTTAATCTCCTAAGGAGTATTCCCCAAATTGAGTCTAAGGTGATTTTCTCATACTTCTAGTACATTAAAGCTATGTGTGTGTTTGTGCACTTGTCCGTCAATTCATATTTAAAACCATATGCTTATGTATTACAAACGTGCAATACCTTGAATAACTAGATCTATCATGCCATTTTCATTTTGGGCAATGAAATTGTAGCTAGCACTGTAATGTGTATAATACAAGTGTTCCCTAGGCTAAATCAGAAGAAACAAATGATTAATGTACTACTCAAATATGTATTCTGAATTCTTGAAGAGCCGTCATATATTGCATGCAACTCTAGGTATCAATCTTATTTATATACATTTTAATGCAATAATCTATTTTAAATTATTTGTGACCACTAGATGAGAAGGGAAATGTGTAGCAAAATTGGATCCTGTCTAAAAATGCAGTAATGATTTTTTAAAAAATATTATGCTATGACACATAATATGGGCTTTTATACAAAGTACAATCACTGTGCCGGAACTATAGACATTTAATAAAAATAAAGGAAAACCTGTTAAAGGCAAATACCTTAGTACATAGTAATATCCTTTCACTTTTACCTGCAATTTCTACACTTGGCACAAAGAACCTTGATGCTTTTAAGTGTTTTTATGTAGCTGGCAGAATGGATTTTTCAATATATCTTGATTCCCAGAGGCTTTATGGGTTTTGCAAACCTATAGCAAATCATAATTTGTGTAAGTGTTATTTTCTTACATGAATCCCATTATTCCATAGAGTTGGGCTTGCTGAGTGGACAATGCATTGCATTTTCTTCTCTGTGGTATATTCAGAATCCAGTGTAGTTCTAAAGACTAAAAAATTGAATAAATGAAGAACAGGATGAAAATTAACAGACCAGAAAATCCCCAGCTGAGGGAGAAATAAATGGCTTCATAAACTTTGAATTGGTACAGCATAAGAGGTCTCATTCAGCCCCAAAACACACCTGCTAAAATCTTTTCTTCTATCTCAGGGTTTTATATTCTGGTATCAGAGAGTTCTTATGTTATCATTTGTGATACAGAATGCTCTGACTAGTACATACCCGATTTACTTAATGATTTATAGCAACTGTAATGTCTCTTAACTTCTATGCGTGCACTAATTCTTTTCATGCAATAATTCATTCATGTTTTTACTGTTACAAGTTTGTTTCCTAAAAATTCATGTGTTAGCCTTAAATCCTAGTACCTCAGAATGTGACTTTATTTGGAGACAGGGCATTTAAAGAAGTAATTAAGTAAAATGAGGTATTAGAATTGTCCTAGTCAATTATTATTGGTGTCTTTATATATACCGGGAATTTGAAGACAGCCGTGCATATGGGGAGAATGCCGTGTAAACACGCAGGTGACCATCTTTAAGACAGAGAGGGACCTAGAACAGAACTTTCCCTCATGCCCCCAGAAGGAACCCACTAGTCTAACACATTAATTTCTGAATTCCAACCTTCCAGAACTGCAACAATAAATTGCTGTTGTTTAAGCCATTCAATTTATGGTACTTTGCTAAGGCAGTCTCATCAAACTTGTACAGTGTGTAATATTCTAGTTGCTGAAAAGACAAAATAAAAAGAACAAAATTAATGCTGTAAAGGTTGTTTCCAGTAAAGAGGAAAAGAGAGGTAAGCACAAAAATAAATCTGAGCATGGTGACATTTGCTGTTCAGAGAGATGCCCTAGGCATTGTAGGTACACATAGAAGATGAGGAGATTCTAATTCAACTTGGATAACAAGGGAAGTCCCGCCCTCAGAGCCCAGTCAGAAAAATCAAAGAGCATTGATGAAGATAGAAAACAAAAGACAGTTATGGTCCAGACAAGGTGAATTACATAGGGAAAAGCAAGGTGACATAGCACATTGTAGTTCCTTTTGGAAGTTCTAAACAGATTCAGCTATTTCTGTTGCCAAGAATGCTGGAGGAGTCTCTGAAGAGATGAGGAGAGACCAAGATACAAAAAGTTGAAAAAGAGAGGGAGATTTGGTATATTGTGCTGAAAATTTGAAATGAAGGATGTAAAGTAGGAAGTGTAAGTCATTTTATCATGAGGAAAATGTATGTTGTGATAATCTGGACATGGGAGTAGATATAGTATATTGTATAAACTGGGAAAAGGATGACCATTTTGATCACTATTGCTGCAATTAAACAATGAAGATACTGACAAAACAGTTGCTGTGTGTATAAAAAAGGAGTCTTCAGTTCTGCAAATTAAATTAGTTACAATGGTTAAGAGTTTTTTTAAGGTTACATATTTGATCAGTGACAGAATTAAAATGTCCGAGGCTCCTATTAGACTGCTGTGCTAAACCACTTCTGCAAATGTCTGATTCAAGCAATGATGGGAACATGAGACATCAGAGAAGCAGAACCTAGCTGCGTTAGGGTGAAAGCAGTGTGGTTCTGTATGCCTGGAAGGCCTCCGTCATGGACCGTGGGCAGTGTCAGTGGAATGGTGAACATGGTCTGATTAACCAGACACAGAATTGAGAAAGAGCTTCTGTGGTAAAGAGAAAGGAGATTCTTGAAGAGAATGCAAGTGCCAGCATGGGGAAGGGCCATAAATTGCAATCTATATGCAAGGAACTCTTTGTCTATGCTGAAGGTGGTTCTTAGATCCTTCCAGACCATGTGACCTGCATGTGACCTGTATGTCCCCTTGGATTTAAGGGAAGTTCATCATGGGAGAGATATTTAGAAGGAGATAAGCAATGTACACCTTCATTTTCTATGCATTTTTATCAATTAGAATTCTTCTAGTACTATTTAGATTTTTATTCTACTAAAGAAGAGTCCTGTTTACTTCTGAGATAAGGTTCTAAGTTTCAAATTGTGAACAGTAGCTTTCTCAGAGTTGGTATTTTTTTCAACATATGTTTAGAAATTTATCTGATGGAAAATTAGAATCACAAAGTTTAGGATTGGGCTTTGTACTGGTCCAGACAGGCTACTTCCTGAAACAAATGTCAACAATCAGCTATCCTAGTTATTCTGAAATAGCATGCAACCTATGAATCTCAGAGGCTTAAAGGAATATTGATTTATTTATCTGGATACTCTTGTACCAGCAGCTAAATGTATTATTCATTAAGTGGCCCACATCCCTTCTACTCCCATGTTATTGGCCAAAGAAATTCATATGGCCACAACTAACTTCAAGAAAGAGGAAAAGAACATTTTCCCCATGTACCCAGAAAAAGAAGAATAGGACTATTTGTATGTATCAGTAAGGTCTACAGAAATAACTCAAGTATTTCAATGGCATAAACAGAAATAGACTACTAAGGTTGTTGGCATGGCAGCAGCCACGTGTGTACCTGTGTGTGTCTGTGTGTTCTCAAGTGAACTATTCCACCTAATCATTTGGGGACCTATGCCTCTTGCATTTTAGGGCTCACCCTACTTGAGAGTCTTCATTCAGGTGTTAGATTAGGAGAAAGAATGAGGACCAAACATAGAGAGTGTGTCCCAGGGCTGGAAGTAGTGACATCTTTTGTATTTATATTCCATTGCCAAAATGCAGTCATTCAGCCACACCCAACTGTGACAGGATCTGGGTCTGAGTCCACAGGAAGAAAAGTTCAATAGATTTTTAGTAACCATGTACAGACTGTATGGACTCCAAGTCTCTAAGCAAAACCTTTAATTGCCACTTCCTTCTGACTGCCATTGGTCATTTACTGTAGAAAAATCAACAAAACCTCTTAAAACTCTGTGTGTTTCAGTCATCAAAATGTGGCTCAGTGGTGATGAACCTAATATCAATGAGGATGTGGGTTTGATCCCTGGCATCACTTAGTGGATTAAGGATCTGGCATTGCTATGAGCTGTGGTGGTTTGCAGATGCAGCTCGGATCCCACCCAGTTGCTGTGGCTGTGGTGTAGGCTGGCAGCTACAGCTCCAGTTCACCCCCTAGCCTGAGAACTTCCATATGCCTCAAGTGTGGCCCTAAAAAGACAAAAAAAAAAAAAAAAAAAAGAGAGGGAGAAATAGCAAAAATTGATTTATCAGCATATTGGTTTTCATTTCAGAGAAATAATCTTTGTCTCAACTACAAACCTTCCCGATAACCTTAGTAAGTGAAGAAAAAAAAAAAATTTATTGAAATAATTCCATGCTTATTTTAAGGAAAATCCTTTGTCTGCTACAGAGAGCCTTTTGATTCAGGAAAAAACACTAATTTATGAGATACATTAATATATGCTGCCTTTGTGCAGAGGTTCAGAAACCAGATGAATGGGAAGGCCATTTTGTTAGTTTTCCAGACTATTGCAGTCTTTGCAAAACAGGAATGAAGACTTGTTCATTTCTGTTGAATGAGCGTGACACTATGGGAACACTGTATATAATACATGTTATTTGAGTGATTCCATGTGGTAAATTCTGTCTGGTCTCAAAGGCGGTGTGAGGAACATCTTCCTGGAGAAAATGTAATAAGAGAATGAATGTTCTCTTGTATTTGCTGTCTTTTGACTATAACAGACTGTGCCTCAGAATTGACAGTGCTTCGATTTTCACTGAGTGTACTAAGATATATCTTGAGGTTGCTGTTAAGAATTCAGGGAGGTTTGTAAGGAAATGTGAGAGTATTTCTCTGTGAATTGGTCTGCACCTCGGGTCCATATTAATTTTAGATATTATACATAGTTCCATTGAGGAAACGCACCCTATGCCTCTCTGCTTTAGGCTACAATGGCTATGGGAAAGAGTTCATTTTAAAATTATAGTACTATAGCTCCAGACAACTATAATTAGAAACACTAGCAATGATGTTTTGATTGCACAATTAGATGAAATGAAATTCTCCTTAGAACGTACATTGAGATTTTTGTCTGAGATATTCAAAGTCTTTGGTAATATAGAATAGTTCTTTTGCGGGGCACACACGTGGCTTTCATGCATCTGTCCATTATTTTCATTCTATTTCCTTGAATGTTGGTTTTAGGGGTAGATAGATGTTCTAGTAAGTGACTGTACACTGAATTCAAAATAGCATATCCTTAATTGTCTATTAATATACTTTTGAAGTGAATGTATCCAAATGTCAGTTTTTGAGAACCTACTCTCAGATAGGCACTGTACCAAAAACTAAGCACAGATAACCCTAGGGATTAAATACTGTTCAGTTCAACTTTAAGAGACCTGAGGAAACTACAAATGTAATGTCCAGACTACATACAAGGATTAACTGGAGCAGGGACTGGACTCCAGGTACACAACCCCCCCCCCATTCTTCACCCAATCCACCAGATATAAAAAACTTAACTACCTCTCCAATATATGAGAAAGAGTATAGGGAGTTGAAACTAAACAAATAATGGTTTTATTTATTCACTCTTGAAAATGAAACCCTTTAAAGGTAATGACACAGCAGGCTAACATACCTCTTTTTTTTTTTTTTTTATTTTTGCATTATAGCTGGTTTACAGATTTCTGTCAGATTTTCCATCCGCACCATGTGGTGACCCGATTACATGTACATATATGGATTTGTCACATGTAATTAGATATAGTTCCCCGTGCATTACAGTTGGAGCTCCTTGCTATTCCATCATTAAAGCAGTAGTTATCCCCACTCCCTC